>WEDG01002780.1:0-11248 GCA_017591395.1 Schistocephalus solidus | reverse complement strand
GATGGTTCTCTCGAACTCCACAACCTGCATTTTTCGTCAGTTGAGTTCCTTTTCTCGTTTCGCAAGTCCACCCGTATTACTGCGGGGGAAAGACTCTACCGCTGGCCGCTGTTTCGGAATACTGACATGTTGACGTTTTTAAGGAACGTTCTTGCAGTTACTCGTGCTATCCGCTAAACCTACATCCAGATAACGACTTCGCAAACTCTTGCATGCCCGCAACCCACCCTAAAACCGTTTCAAAAATCGAAAACAAAGTTGTATACTCAAAGTGTAGTAAAAAACAAAAAAATACTGACATTTTGTGCCTGATAAATGGACAGAATGTTTTACAAATCGTTCCAGTTTGTTGCTTATATCAACTCAGATATCAAAGCGATTTCTAAATTCTGTTTTAATCGAAAGGACGGCGCTTAATCCAGTATCGCAAAAGTATGTTGTCGTAAATGAGATGAGAACAGTTTGTGCCATTTTGCTATGTTTTGGGATCATATTTATTGCCGAAAACCAATCAACTTCCAAAGTTTTGTTCTCAAATTGCATTTCAGGAACACGATTTTGCGCAGTTCTCGTATATCCTTGTCTAAATACGGTGAGCTCTGGGGTTTCCCCGATTGAGAGCAGATTACAGCAGCACACCGATGACGTGAATTCTGGAGGCAGGTGAACGTTGAAGCTTGTATTTCTCGTATTGATAACGTCCGGGACGTGTAATAATCCTCAGTCAAGGAATATTTGGATATCCGCAGAATCGTCAAGTCCAAGCTTGTCCAAGTTGCTTTTTATCTGCCTCAGAAAATAACGGCAAGGATGGTTGAAGCGAGGTCTCTGCTTTCTTCGGAATTCGAAAAGTATTGTCCATCAAGAACATTTCGGAAACATAAGATTTCAATTTAAGCGAACCTACGCTTTCAATTTTTCATCATCAGATCTTTACAGTAGTTTAAGTGAGGATAGAGCAGCAACAGTTTAAATAGATCAACTGCTAATTCAATTGAGGCTTCAATGGAATTTTTGCCTTCCCGTGGCCAGATTATAAGATCTTCACCGAACAACCGAGGTTATTGACACAATTCTTGATTAAGGCTAGAAAGAGGAATGACGGTAGGATTGAACGTTGAGGTACCACTTACAATGGATGTATGGCTTGACTTGGAGATAACAATGCATACCGTTTGTTGATCGTCCTGTAAGTATTGCTGTGGTCTGCATCAACCGACCATTGCCTATTCCAATTTTCGAAATTTTGAAATAAGATGCAGTCGAAGATCGTTTTCAAATCAGTATGTATGCCGTTGATTCCACCTCCTTCTATGAGTACCCCCGTCCGATGCTCAGTCGACATTAAACACTGTAAATAAAGTTGTATGTTTATATGAAGTCGTGATAAAATCTTGAAAGCAAGCTTTTCTCCTTGCAATGACGTTTATTGTCTACAGGTTTACTCTCATCCGCTATTATGGAAGCTTAATTTCTCCCCAGTTGTCCATCCCAATTCACTTCTTATGTAGGATTTTCGTGTAAGTCACTCGAAAATTAAGATCCAAACCCGGTTACAAAGCTCTGTGTCTCCTGTAATGGACCTCTTGTCATAATATGTTTCTCATACTGTGGAAATCTTTTCGCAAGGTGTTTTCCACATGCCATTTGATGAGTTTATCTACAGCGTTCGTGCACATGGATATCAGTCCTAAAGGATGGGGCAATGTGGTGAAAATCGACGGTGGAAACTTCTTGTCGATTTCCATTTATTCTCCGAAACTGGTTTGACCTCAATTTCTTGAGATAGTAGATAACAACTTCTGATTGGAGGGCATATACTTTTGCATTCCTGTAGCATCTGTGGCGTCCGTGGATGTTGGAAAATGCCAACAGAATGTTATGTAGCTAGGAAAACCCACGATAAAGAGAATACTGAACAAGATAAATTGACACTCAAAAACAATCATTCAAACGAGCGATCTATTGCATAACTAAGAATTTAAGCAACGTATAATAGTAATGACCATGGATCAAGTATAAAGAAAAATATTTAATCAGTGAAAAAGGATTGAGGTAAAACAAGTGGATATCATCTGGATGAGAAGATACACGATATGACATTTAAACAGCCGGTGAGGGCAGCCCTGCGGGTAACGCCAGGGGAAGGCCACGGGAGATAATAACTTGGAGAGTTGGATTTTTGAGTTGCTTCGAGTGCTGCGGGAGAAGTCAGAAATAGAGAGGAAAGGGACCAGCCATCTTAACTGGAACGCGGTTAGACCCTCTCTATCCTAGACCCACGCGAAATTGACTTCAATCTACTCAAGCAACTCTGTTTAATTCCTGGTCCGTTACACAGTGACTCCGGCCTGCGTCAAGCCATAACAACAAGCATCTTAACGGCTCCAGGCAGGAATACAAATATGACTATTTATACGTCAAGATCACTGAAAGAATGGACAATGCATGTCCCATAATCCTATCGCTGAACGCAGTTCTATCGCAAAAATTAACCGTTATTCAAATTCAGGAAATGAATTCGTTTTTTGGTGTGTGACCCAAGTTTCTACTGGTTTAACTGAAGTGCGAATTAACGAGTAAGAAGGAAGAAGTCCTTCTCAGCTATAATCAATAAGTGAATTAAAACATTGGATTAGCGCAAAACTTCCGTTTCGGTCAGAGTATGGCAATTTGAGTTCGAGGCCATGGAAGTAAATTACTATTGAATGCGCTTAGAAGGGCGAAAATTCCCATGGAAGAATTCAGCAGAGAAGTTGGCAAAACAAAGTTTGCTTTCGATAAATCCTCGTTAGGCCAGTACATTTAATAGAAATGAGGATGAGTAACCATGTCTGTGATTAGCGAAATCAGTTGAAGTTTCTATAAGCATACAAGCGGGATGAAGAATATTGGGTTGGATAATGAGAAGTGGTGAGGTTAAGGAAGAGTCAATAGCAGCGGGGGTGGACGCCGAAGGTTGTGTGTAGTTAATCGAAAATTTACCCCGGCAAGTACGCAGATGTTGCACGAGGTTCTTCGGTGCGCACAAGACTGTCTTTTGGAACCTAATTGCATCCGCTTCTGCGGTTGCCAGCAGACGCTGATTCATTGATTAAGAGTAATTGGGTGGGGTGCATAAGATGCTCGCAATAAGGAATATTTGCGAGAATGGTGCTGCATATGCTCCTAATTACGACTTTTCCAAGCAATGCTGGGCGGTATTTTCTTATATTTTATTGGATAGACAGCGAATCTTGCGACATATATAACCTTATGCACGGGATCAAATGTTAGAGCAAATCCCCATTGAGGTCGTCTGAGACGGCAATCTATCCTTACCTACCTCGCGTAACATTGATGGTTCGAGAATGATATCTTAACCCACGCATAATACAGTTTGATCGAATCGTCTTATTAGAAGTTCACTCAAAACTTCCCTTTGAGAGGGAAGTTTGAGTAACCAAGTTTTCTTTGCCACTCTGAGAGGTGTTATACAAGAATAGTTATCGTCCTCTGTGGGGCCGTGGAGATCGAAGATCTGCTAAACTAATCAAATCAGTATACACTTATGGCACTTATTATCGTATTTGGTTTTCCTTTCTTTGTTTATTACCCACTTTTATCTTATCTAAGACTAAATAATAATTTGCAATAAAGTATTGTCTGATGGACAGTCTATATAAACTACGAAACAGTGCTCCCATCTTGTGACTTCCGCCCCTCAAGGTCAGTCCCGTCTGCTTCCCCTTTTTTCGTTCTTCCCGTCTTGGTCTTCTTCCGGCACCGTTGCCAATACAGTTGTCTTGTGCCGATATTTTATCTGGTAGGGCGTGCGGGTATTTGTTCGTCAAGCAAGTAAAGATTTATGTTCTGTATTTATAAGTCATATATTAATTCAATTACCATAATCCGCTAACGCAGTTGTTCTATAAATACGCTTATTTAGACGGTATAAGGCGGTTATCCGGTTCCACCAATGGGGAATTAGTGTCGTTTGCTCCTATTTGAAAGTACGATACGGTACAATGAGGACAAAAATATCTGCTTAAGCAGTTAACTAACCGTAAATTTACGGTTATTTGTCAAAGTGGATCGGGGAGATGTGACGCATGTATATAATCCTCTTCTGGGGTTGGTTTCTCTGACCAGTGATTCCTTTAGGTCTGATCAGTATCAAATATACTGATCAGACCCCTCGCCTCTAAAAGGCACCCTATACTGACCTAAAGGAATCACTGGTCTGAGAAACAAGCCCCAGAAGTTGATTATATACATGCGTCACATCTCCCCGATCCACTATGTCAAATAACCTTAAATTTACGGTTATTTATAAATAACCGTATGGTACTTTCAAATAGGAGCAAACGATACTAATTCCCCATTAGTGGAATGGATAACCGCCTTATACCGTCTAAATAAGCGTCTGATGTTTAGCAATATCGCGAGACACCAAGCGCAGAAAACTATAGTATTCAATATTGAATACTATATGCATGTATATATATATATACATGCATACATGCATACATGCATATGATTGAATACTCCCTACAGAGGAAACTTTTTGTACAAATTTCCAGTTCCATTGAGTAAAATGCTATATTATTGCGCTTGTATCGTTTAGTATGCTCCTGTCTGCATAAACTCCCATGTTTGTGATTAGTAATTACTGAAGGTTATAACCTTCTGTTATCTAGTATGCTAAATACTATAGTAGCAGAGTTGCCGACTGCTGTTAAGAGAGCCAGGTTCTATTTTAGAGCTACTTAAATGTGTTGCACGGAAGAAAATTAAAACAGTCGTTAAATAGCCGAATGAGTCGAATATATTTTGACGAGTCCTCTGTAAACGCCCAATTGGTCCGTCGATGGGCACTTTGATCCGAGTAATCTAATGCTGGACTCAGCAGGGAATATTATGATTCAATAAAGTTTTTATAGTTTACGATTTTGACGTTACACAATCGCTCCCGGATTCGAGTTGGCCCAGTGACCGGCGTAAATATGATTTACATTAATGGTTAACTATCGTGATTGACTCTCACGGTGAAAGCTTAAGTCAAGGAAGGCTGTGGTAAAAGTCTTGAAAAAACTATGCGCACAATTGGAATGATTGTTTGCAAAGTATTCATTGCCCGAGGCGGTCTGCCGCCAGGATGCTAAGACATACGACCTCTCTTCTCTGTATATTTGAGTGTTTCTGCATAACCTAAAAGAGTTCCGTACTTTAAGCGACCTCTTTAGCTACTGTGTGCTGTTGTAGTTTCTGTCAGTTTATTTCCGTTTCAATTTTTAGTTCTCACCTCTGTCCTGGGCTTTGTGTTAGTGTTCTTATAACACTTTTTTAGCCTCTACAGACCTTCCTTCTCCCATTTAGAGATTTCCGTTGATTACTCAATTGATTAGCCCGAACTTCGTACCCGTGAAGATTAAAAGCGATGGGATGTCCAGAAGTTTTTTATTTCAGATAAGCATTACCCTTTCATCTCTGATTGTTGCCGTCGTGAACCAGTCCGTCGTTCGCAACACAGTTATGTATTGAGCACTGCCGAGTCCGCGAGTGCTTAGCTTAGGTTCAATATACTTGTACGTATTTTCTTAATGGTATTAGATCATTCGGGAAACTGGGACCGTTGACTCGTTAGTCAGTCACTCACTGCTGCTTTTGGGTCGTTGACCTTCGCTTTTCTCAACTACGTAACTTGTGTTCACGTTTAGAATTTCCTCATCAGATTAATGTTTAATTGTGTACGTCAACTCTCCCTTAGTGTGTCTGCCGTTATTCACTGCATAAATGCCCTCAATTCTCCCGATTATGCCTTTTTTAGGCCACTCATCACTTTCGCGTAGTTACCCCCGGTTAGCCTTCCGACATTTTTCTAGACTTTGCCATATCAATTTGTAGAGTGTACAGTTATCTTATATAGGTTGCCTATCTTGGCCTAGCTCTTATTGTTGACTTCTGACGCAAGGACTTTATACAATTATTCGAAGTTCAATCATTTCACAGTTAGAGGCTGACCATGAATGGCTACGAATAATTTTTGACACCGTTATTTCCTGGGCTCGAAGGTCGCTCCAAAGACATGTTTAAGACTGGAAACTGTTAAATCTACTTCACTGGAAGTTTCTCCACCACTGGTCTTAAAACATTTTACGGTGTCCGTGGGACCTGACACTTTTAGGTATTCGGCTACCGTCTTATGTAGTAACTTTACAGATCGCCAGTTTTATGAAAGGAAGAGAGATAAGCATTGCTTACATGTCTCCACCAAGCTGGCCGCGGAAATAGGAACACTTTCTAATACAGGTGACTGCGTTAAATTCCCCCCAAATTATTCTTAGAGTAAAGGTCAGTATTAAGTTTAAGTCTAGGGTTAATTTGCTGGTTAGTACATGGCACCAGGGCCACTTGCATTACGGGATGGTGTGTTCCTTTTTCCCGTGTGTTGTCCAGGTAAGGATATAATAACTACTCGCCGGGGAAGCTTATACTCTTTTCTGTACTGTGCGAGCCTCAAGCATTGGCGACTCACAACCACCTATGCGTGAATCACCACAGTGAAGTTTAGAGGTTAATATGTCCTCTAAAATGGGTTTGTTAGTGATGCAGTGAAGTGTCCCCGTCTTAAGCAATTGTGTGGGGAACATCCTACTTTCGGGAGCAAACTCCTCTAATTAATAATAATTTTATTGAGCACTCCATACTCGCGTCACTTCTCCGAACTCCCGTGAAAATGGACTTCTTTTCAATCCTATGTAATAATGCAATTTTCACTAGGTTATAAAAATAAATCCCCCCACTAAGCAGACAACCTTAGTGATCAGAACTAATGAGGCTGTCTCGCTAACGGCGATCCAGCGAGTAGCACTTCTCAGCTCCTATACTAGATCATCTCACCTATGGGTGTTGTCTTAATTTACTTGATCTAGTCGTGGAAAACTCGCCGACCTCGGTGGGATTTGAACCCACGACACTAAGGGAAAGGCTGTCTCGGCGGCCGCGTTTTTCACAAGTGGGTCAAAGTAATTATTCAAATCTGCCAAAATCCGCTACTAATTAATTGTACCTGGTAGTCATTTGGTGGATTCTAGATTGATTGTTTGGGAAATCTTGCTTAGGCAGTCAGCTTACTGTATCAGAATTGGCGGATTCCATACGTTGCAACAGACTGGACGGGTAAGTTAACCAAACTGTGATTAAACTCACAGCTCCCGATGGTGGGCCTCGTAGCTCAGTTGACTAGAACGGTCGCTGGTCTAAAACCTTCCCCTTTGCTTGCGTGGGTTCGTATCCCACTGAGGCCGCTGAGTTTTTCACAAGTGGGTCAAACAAATTATTCAAATCTGTAGATATGTCCTACTCGACTCTAGAGGCAACCCTTTTCACAGTCTGTCGATTTTTGTCCTGGTATTGCGATGAAAAACTTCATATGTGTAAAAGTTAGTTATATTATATAATCTGCCAATTACCGACATCTTCCGGATTGCCCTATGCGACACGTGCTCTTTGGCTGTATGGCCTTTCTGTTTCTGAAGCCTGCCGTAAATATATGTAATGTATAACTACTTTCAGTTTATCAGTAGCAAGTACTTGTTTAATGTTATATGCGATTACACATCTCGCTGTTGTCGCTCAATCATCGAATTGGTGATTTCGGAACCCCCTTAGTTAATTTCCGGCTCTTTTGAAACTGGCTTTTTCCCTCGATAGGGTTGACCCGAAATAGGTCACTTATGATTAGTGTGGAGTAGGTTGTTGAATGCGTCTTTTGGCTTATTTATGGAAAGCTGTTCGAACACTGAGTGGCACGGGTGATTTTTTTTCAAGCCCTTTAAAGGACCTTTTCATTTATATTTTTTCCGGAGTAGTATATCGCACAGTATTTTTGGGGATACTACTCCTTCGACCATGGGATCGGATTACAAGCCTTCACTTGTTAATAAAAGCATGTGTACCCGAGACCGCTGAAAAATAGATATCTTCTTTTTGGAGACATTGCTAGTATCATCAAATCGTCGAGCTTTCAATGAGCTTCCCACCGGCTATTTACGGGTTTATCTGTATAATTTTACCAAATATCGCTAGCTCTGACCACTCAGTGTAGCGTCTCACACGTTGTTATTGTCACTTAAATGCCGTTAATGATGAATTCGATGATTATGGCACCTCGTCATAATAGCCTATCTTGTTACTAGAGTCATCCACCATTTAAGTTAAATGTCTTTCTATAGTTAGACCAACACAGAAATTATTGGATTCACGATTCCCTAGAACCCGTGGACTGATACGTTATTAGAAGGCGACTTTATTCGTCGAATATAAAGTTACGCCCTCAGCTGTGACGTGAATAAAAATTAGTGGCGTTCTGTAGGTCCGTGTATAACCAAGTTCAGGCCCTATTATAAGTTCTTAAGTCGTAAGGGACGGAGATAAACACTAACTCGTAGAGGTCGTTATACTAACCGCATTAGCTACTCGCCAAACATAGCTAGATGGCGACAAAATTGTTGAAAGCACGCGAATAGTTGCGAGTGTGGCGCCTGTCGAGTATGAAGCCACACCTATTCTCGCCACGCACATTTTAGTCTGTTATTACACATGGATAGATTTTCGGCAGTAAACTCTTTGAATATGACGAGCCTACCGAGTTCTGTGAAACATCAGCAAAAGCATAAATCTGTTCCAGTGATCGACTTCAGTTTCTCAAATGGTCATCCGGAACTGGCGCCTTCGTAAACACGAAGCTGTTTTCCGTGGGAGAGGGGCGATCTTGGACCATGAATAATTTAGAAAGAGCCATTGTCCAAAGGAATAACGTATTATTTTGGCTGCTTAGGCACTTGAAGCCACAGCTGCTAAATTAATCTCACTCACCTTTCGTCAGCGGGACCACAGATGACGTGCAGAGGTTGACCTGACGTGCAGCTCCCATCTACTGCATGTCGTGTGCAAGCATCCACAGACCACGCATTGTCTGTCGTTGCCGACTTTGACGTGCATCAGCGCATAATTTTCGTAGGAGAAATGATTGGCGTTCTGCATTGTATGCCCCATCCGTTACACTCTTCTTCATAGCCTCGAACCGCACACGCTGGCCTTCAGACATGCTGGATGTGATGGTACTCAGTAAGGCTCCTCCTGAACTAAGGTTAACAGTGGCGGCATGTTGAAAGAAGTCGTTTTTTGACTTGAGGTACTGCAGTCTTTCGTGGCTTCGGAAAACTTTTCTTCCGTTTTTACGGTGGTTTGTCCCACCTGCTGAAACATCGCAATTTTTCTGCTACCCTTGATTAATTTCAAAGTATTTGAGGGACTTCTTCAAAATGTATTTTTATCATCGTCCTGCAAAAGTTGCTTGGGCATAGGTTAATTACCCATCCCTACGACGTGGGCGCTTTACTGACACTGAACCTGCTCCAGCTTAGCATACATTAAAAATATTTCCAGGATCTGGTCGTTTGGGATGCTTTCTTGTAACGTCACCTTTAGTTTTAATCGCAAGGCGCCAGTTCTACAAATTCTCAGTTTTATGTTGCAGAGGGAGCCACGATGATTCCACACTCAGCATTTCAACCTACCGAAGGCCTAGCCTGCTCTGAAGTTTTGGTTGAAATTCCGTCGTCGCAGTTTAAGTTTATTGCGATGGCGTTTTCCAGGCACTCGGAGTCCACCACCGTGAGATGTTCTTCCACTGCAGTCGGTATGGTTTCAGGTTCACGACGGCCACATTCACATCAGAAGTCCGCGCGAGGTGTGGCAAAACACCTGTTGTTGCAACTTGCAATGTGTAGTGGATTGATTTTGGTTGCGAGATAAGAAGGCTTCAGAAAACTGCCTCTTATGCGCGCAGCACAGGATTCTCTATGTGTATGGCAACCACCTACGTCATCGGAAGCATGCTTTGGCACTGCAACTTCAATCGGCTTGCCAATACCCTATACACCACTCAGAGAGCTCCCTTGGTGCTCACTCGATAGCCAGCTTGACACGAATCATGTCACGCACGGACTAGACCACACCTGGTGATATCAACATTTTTTTTACAAAAGCGTCTTGTTTGGTCTATATAACGTGTTCCACAGAAACAAGTAAGGGAGTAAATGCACGTGGATGATGTCTAAGGGGGCCTCTGTCATTTCCTTGGTGACTTAGAGTACTGATAAAGCTGACTATGAGTTTGTCTGCAGGATACGTACGCAGCGTAGTCTACTTTGGATGGCGGCTTACGCACTTTGCAAATTTTTTGAAGAGGAGACTGGAAAAAGAGTTGTTTCTTTTCGAACGTGATCAGCCCCAATCTTTTAGTCAGTAGGCGCTCACCGATGGGATATAGGACTCTCGTCCCGTTGTGCCTTGGGGCTCATTCTCGAACGCCGCCAACAGCCGCCCAATGGTTAGGGATCTAGAATAGCATGACCGACAAAGACAATGGAGACTCGAATGACCATTTCTGGTTTATTAACCGTCATCAACCAGCCACTCCCAACCCCAGGTGTTGCAACGCTAGAGACTCGAACTCGCCACCTGCTGGTTAGAAGTTAAACGCTCTGCCCACTGCGCCAAGAGCTCGTTATATCGCCGGTTTCTATCGGGAATATTAACTAAACTTCTGAATGAATATTGGGTATCGCTTTTCCTTAAGCACTTTCTTACGGACCAGGCTGTACTTTCAGACTTTGCCTCCACATGAAGAAGGCCATAAAGTTAGCATATCGTCTTAGTTTTCCATTAATATGGCTTTCATGGGGTCCGCGGAGATTAAAGAATAATGGTTTCGTCAATGTGTATGGATTTTATTATTGGAAGCCCACGCATCCAATCTCCGCGATGTCAGCATAGGATCTTGGAGTTGTCTAAACATTCGCGTGGTCATTTCCGGTCATTCGAACTTCATAAAGTGTGTACGTGCTACGCTTTCGACCGCACGGCCTTCCAGTGAGTAAACCGAACAAACGCTACTTGCCTACCCCCTACATCCTTCCCGTTCTCCAAAATGCCCTTCTACATTCGTTCCTAATTCACGCTTTATAGTGGAAGATCCCACGGGAATGACCAGAGCCAAGGAAATTGACGTCGTACATACCTCCCTCCTCATAGCTCAAGTGACTACTACGGTAGTAGTCACTTCCATCGAGAGCGAGAGAATGCCCATTGGACACAGATGAACGTTGAATCTTTACTAGGTAGCCACAGGCCTGGTCGACTTAGTTAAGTGTTAAACCAATCAAAAAACTTATCCATCATCTAGAACCTAGTACTGAAT
>WEDG01002779.1:0-12196 GCA_017591395.1 Schistocephalus solidus | reverse complement strand
GAGATGAACTGGCGTCCATCCCGTCCACACTGAGTTCTGATGAGTGGTCATCCTCTGAGTTCTGGAGGGCGTTCCTTTTATTATTAAACTTCTCTTTTAGATCGGCCATTTCTTGTTTCAAGTTATTTATCTCATTATCCAACAATAGGAATTTATGTAGGAGACTTAAACACCCCATGCACTTTTCGTCCTCATAGGTAACATTCATTAGTGTTATCAAGCTTTTTGCCCACTTGGCAATAGGAGAATTAGTAACTAAATATCTGTCTTCGTCATCTTTTTCTGTTGTATACAATTTCTTTTGTCAATTTTCCATGTGAACGTGGCGGAGCGGTTAGGTGCGTCGCCAGATGTTTTTTTCAGTGAGGGTTCGACCCCCGACCACGGTACCATTTTTTTCTCCGCGCAGATGAATTCTGAGCGCTATGTTTTCCATACCAATTTTGATTTTTTGCGAATGCACTTTATTTAAAAATCTTCTTAAATAAATGGGCTAGGGTGCAAAAATACTCAGCAGTCCGACTTCAAGAAACATGCAACGATTCAGTCTGTGTTGAGACTTCTCCTACCCCGATTGAGAGCAGATTACAGCAGCACACCGCTGACGTAAATTCTGGAGACAGGTGAACATTGAAGCTTGTATTTCTCGTATTGATAACGTCTGGGAAGTGTAATAATCCTCAGTCAAGTAATATTTGGATATCCGCAGAATCGTCAAGTCCAAGCTTGTCCAAGTCGCTTTTTTATCTGCCTCAGAAATTAACGGCAAACTTGGAGTTATTCTGTCTATTTGAAGGTTTATAGGCGTATACTAAAGTTTGATAGGAGTAGTTCGGTCGAATTCTATTTTAAAAAAACGGGATAACCGTTAATATTAATTAAGCTGCCAAGAGGCAGCCAGTAGTATATGTAGGTGTTATATGACACACCATAATGATAGCACAGGTAATAGTTGCCAAATTTGGTGGATAAATCCATTCGTTCTGCGTGCTTTGGAGACAAGCATGACACTAAGAGAAGATGCATCCAGATCCTAAATAACTCCTGATACATTGCTTTTTGACTGTCAATGCATATTTGGAAATGATCTGGTCACCAAGAGTCATAACTGAGCATTTGTGCTGAGAAAGGATAAAGCACCATGTGCAGCACCACGGGCCCGATGGTCGCTCTTTAAGAGCTAGAGCACATTGCCACAAATTACTAGTTTGCATAAGTAAGCAAGTTTAAAATCATCAGTATAAATAAAATGTCTACAAGTTTGTAATAAATCTGGTTTACTAGTGAAAAAAGGCAAAATAGAATGAATCGAATTCGGTGGGTTACTATCGGCGAAAGGACATCATCTTATCTATTATCAAAGTCGTTTAGATTCTTAAAGCTGTCGGAATGTTGGTTATTGGCCGAAAGTAGTCAAATGACGTAGACTGGCCGCGATTGGGGAAGGCAGAATATTTGATACCTTTCAGGAACTGTAAGGGGTTCATTTTCTGGAGCGAGCTTAAAGGTCTTACGCAAGGAGAACTGGGAACTTACATTTATACAAGCATTTAAATGCTTACTAGCATATAATATGAATCAGGCTATGTGATTTTCGAAAGCATTCAATGGCTACGGTTAGGTCTCAGCTGCTAAAATTGACAGTTTTCAGAAATGAACTGGTCCAAATCTGGATGTTTGGAATCGTAGCGGTGGAATTTTAAATAAAAGTTTTGGACGTGAAAGTATTGAGCTTATTTTTTTATATTTATTTATATTTGGTTAGCGCCGGGAAGGCACTGTCTAAACAAACGTTAGTTACGAAATAAAATGATGATAGTGTGCAGATAAAATGTACAAATATTTTCTAATGTAGGCAGAACTTGTACTGTTAGGAAAACAGTTAGCGATGGTTTGAAATAAGTTGTGAACTAGAAAACAGGAAGTTAAAAAACTCCTACCTTGAAAATAGAGGCAAAGTCCAAAAGGCCTCCATTTTCGAAAAGAGAGTAGGAGAAAAAAACTGCTTAGGAAAGTAATGTTAAGTGGTAAAGTAGGCTTATACTTCATTAGCATTACAGAATGAGATAATGAAACTTCGATATGGTTCATTCTTTATGAAAAAGCAGTCAAAATTCGCAAGAAATTCACGAAGAATATGATCCTGAGTATTGGTATTTATAAGATCAGTTTAGTTTCACCAAACCTGTATCGTCTGAGGGCTTGTAGGGGCCTTACTCCGGGCTCATGTTTGTTAGCTGAACCACTTACATCTACTTCCACAAGCCACCAATGGCGGCAAATCTTAACTAGCCTAAATGGCCAAGCATCTTCATAGCTGACTAACACATGAACTCGCTTGAGGTACTGTGACTACTCCCCACCCTCCCGCACCTAGGACACCTCCCTCGCGGCTCCAGAGTGCTCTCGTGCGGCTGTAAACTTCTTCAAAGACCTTCTCCACTAGTTCTGTACAGAAAAAATTCTCCCCCAACTGGTATCCAACTACTTCTCTTCTCATATGGCTTCGAGCAAGCTCTTAGTCGCGAATGTCTTCAATAAGGGATTAAGCTGCCACAACAAGCTAACCGAACCTTTCCACTTTTATCGTTACCTTCGCTTAGAGTTGTTAAAGCATTTTGGAATCCTTCTTATGCTAGGGATACCAACCCTATATAGTAGTTCATGTGGGACCGAACAAACGTTTAGTAAGTTTTTCAGAGCAATTACTGATCAGTTCGTGCAAGTACCCTTCACAGCACGAATATTACCTGTACCGCTCACCTGCTCCCCTTACTGCTGCAAGGATGGTTGAAGCGAGGTTTCTGTTTTCTTTGGAATTCAAAAAGTATTGTCCATCGAGAAAATTTCGGAAACATAAGATTTCAATTTCAGTGAACCTACGCTTTCAATTTTTCATCCTCAGATCATTACAGTAGTTTAAGTGAGGATAGAGAAACAACAGTTTTAAAAGATCAAATGCTAATTCAATTGAGGCTTCATTGGAATTTTCGCCTTTCCGTGGTCATAGTATAAGATCTTCACCGAACAACCAAAATTATGGACACAGTTCTTGATTTAGGCTAGAAAGAGGAATGACGGTAGGATTGAACGTTGAGGTACCACTTAGAATGGATCTATGGCTTGACTTGGAGATAACAATGCATACCATTTGTTGGTCGTCCTGTAAGTATTGCTGTGGTCCGCATCAAGCGACCATTGCCTTTTCCAATTTTCGAAATTTCGACATAAGATGCAGTCGAAAATCTTTTTCAAATCAGTATGTATGCCGTTGATCCCACCTCCTTCTATGAATCCCCCCGTCCGATGCTCAGTCGACATTAAAAACTGGAAAAAAAGTTGTATGTATATATGAAGTCGTGATAAAATCTTGAAAGCAAGCTTTTTCTCCTTGCAATGACGTTTAGTGTCTACAGGTTTACTCTCATCCGCCATTATGGAAGCTAAATTTTTCCCCGGTTGTCCATCCCAATTCACTTCTTATGACGGATTTTCGTGTTAGTCAATCAAAAATTAAGATCTCAACCTGGTTACAAAATCTCTGTGCCTCCTGTAATGGACCTCTTGTCATAATATGTTTCTCATACTATGGAAATCCTTTCACAAGGTGTTTTCCACATGCTCTTTGATGTGTTTATCAAAAGCGTTCGCGCACATGGATATCAGTCCTAAAGGATGGGGCAATGTGGCAAAAATCGATGGTGGAAACTTCTTGTCAATTTCCATTTAATTTCCGAAACTGTGTTGACCTCAATTACTTGAGATAGTAGATAACAACTTCTGATTAGAGTGCATATACTTTTTGCATTCCTGTAGCATCTGTGGCGTCCTAGGATGTCAGAAAAGGTCAACAGGATGTAATGTAGTTAGGACAACCCTTGATAAAGAGAATACTGAACAAAATAAATTGACACTCAAAAACAATCATTCAAACGAGCGATCTATTGCATAACTAAGGATGTAAGCAAGGTATAATAGTAATGACCATGGATTAAGTATAAAGAAAAATATTTAATCAGTGAAAATGACTGAGGTAAAACAAGTGGATATCATCTGGATGAGAAGATACACGATATGACATTTAAACAGCCTGCGGGGGCAGCCCTGCGGGTAACGGCAGGGGAAGGCCACGGGAGATAATAACTTGGAGAGTGGGATTGATGAGATGCTTCGAGTGCTGCGGGAGAAGTCAGAAATAGAGAGGGAAATGACCAGCCATCTTAACTGGAACGCGGTTAGACCCTCTCTATCCTAGACCTACGCGAAATTGACTCCAATATACTCAAAAAACTCTGTTTAATTCCTGGTTCGTTACACAGTGACTCCTGCCTGCGTCAAGCCGTAAAAACAAGTATCTAAACGGCTCCAGACAAGAACACAAATATGACAATTTACAGGTCAAGATCACTGAAAGAATGGGCCATGGATGGCCTATAATCCTATTGCTGAACACAGTTCTATCGCACAAATTAACCGTTATTCAAATTCAGGAAATGAATTCGTATTTTGGTGTACGCCCAAGATTCTACTGGTTGAAGTGAAGTGTCGAGTAACGAGTAAAAAGGAAGAAATCCTTCTCAGCCGTTGGATTAGCGCATAACTTCCGTTTAGGTCTGAGTATGGCAAGTTGTGTTCGAGGCTATGGAAGTAAATTATTATTGAATACTCTTTGAAGGGCGAAAATTCACATATAAGGATTCAGCAGAGAAGTTGGCAAAACAAAGTTTGCTTTCGATAAATCCTCATCAGGCAAGTACATTTTATAGAAACGAGGTAGAGCAAACATGTTTGCGATTAGCGAAATCGGTTGAAGTTTCTATTAACATACAAGCAGGATGAAGAATATTGGGTTGGATAATAAGAAGTGGTGAGGTTAAGGAAGAGTCAATAGCAGTGGGGGTGGACGCGGAAGGTTGTGTGTAGTTAATGGAAAATTAACCCCGGCAAGTACGCAGATGTTGCACGAGGTTCTTCGGTGCGCACAATACTGTCTTCTGGAACCTGATTGCATCCGCTTCTGCGGTTGCCAGCAGACGCTGGTTCATTGGTTAATAGTAATTGGGTGGGATCCTAGCTTCCTTGTGGTCCATAAGATGCTCGCAATCAGGAATATTTGCGAGAATGGTGCTGCATATGCTCCTAATTACGACTTTTCCAAGCAATGCCGGGCGGTATTTTCTTATATTTTTGGATAAACTGCGAATCTTGTGACAGATATTACCTTATACGCAGGATAAAATGTTAGAGCAAATCCCCTTTAAGGTCGGCTGAGACGGCAACCTATCCTTACCTTCCTCACGTAACATAGATGGTTCGAGAATGATATCTTAACCCATGCATAATACAGTTTGGTCGAATCGTCTTGTTAGAAGTTCACTCACAATTTTTTTTTGAAAGGAAAGTTCGAGTAACCAAGTTTTCTTTGCCACTCTGAGAGGTGTTATACTGAAATAGTTACCGTCCTCTGTGGGGACGTGGAGATCGAAGATCTGCTAAACTTATCAAATCAGTATATACCTATGGCGCTTATTATCTTATTTGGTTTTCCTTTCTTTGTTTTATTACCCACTTTTATCTTATCTAGGGTTAAATAACAATTTGCAATAAAATATTGTCTAATGGACAGTCTAGATAAACTACGAAACGGTGCTCCCATCTTGTGACTTCTGCCCCCTCAAGGTCAGTCCCGTCTGCTTCCCTTTTTTTGGTTCTTCCCGTCTTGGTCTTTTTCCGGCATCGTTGCCAATACAGTTGTCTTCTGCCGATATTTTATCTGGTAGGGCGTGCGGGTATTTGTTCGTCAAGCAAGTAAAGATTTATGTTCTGTATTTATAATTGTCATATATTAATTCAATTACCATAATCCGCTAACGCAGTTGTTCTATACATACGCTTATTTAGACGGTATAAGGCGGTTATCCGGTTCCACCAATGGGCAATTAGTGTCATTTGCTCCTATTGGAAAGTACCATACGGTACAATGCGGACAAAATATCTGCTTAAGTAGCTAAATAACCTTAAATTTACGGTTATTTGACATAGTGAAGATTAAAAGCGATGGGATGTCCAGAAGTATTTTATTTCAGATAAGCATTACCATTTCATGTCTTACTGTGGCCGTCGTGAACCAGTGCGTCATTCGTAACACAGTTATGTATTGAGCACTGCCGAGTCCGCGAGTGCTTAGCTTAGATTCAATATACTTGTACGTATTTTCTTTATAGTATTAGATCATTCGGAAATCTGGGACCGTTGACTCGTTAGTCAGTCACTCACTGCTGTTTTTGGGTCGTCACCTTCGCTTTCCTCATCTACGTAACTTGTGTTCACGTTTAGAATTTTCTCATCAGATTCATGTTTAATTGTGTACTTAAACTCTCCCTTAGTGTGTCTGCCGTTATTCACTGCATAAATGCTCTCAATTCTCCCGATTCTGATTTCTTCAGGCTTCTCATCACTTTCGCATAGTTACCCCCGGTTAGCCTTCCGACATTTTTATAGACTTTGCGATATCAATTTGTAATGTGTACAGTTATCTTATATAGGTTGCCTATATTGGCCTAGCTCTTATTGTTGACTTCTGACGCAAGGACTTTATACAATTATTCGAAGTTCAATCATGCAACAGTTAGAGGCTGACCATGAATCGCTACTAATAATTTTTGACACCGTTGTTTCCTGGCCTCGAAGGCCGCCCCAAAGACATGTTTAAGACTGGAAATTGTTAAATCTACTTTACAAAAAGTTTCTCCACCACTGGTCTTAAAACATGTTACGGTGTCCGTGGGATCTGACACTTTTAGGTATTCGGATACCGTCTTTTATAGTAACTTTACAGATCGCCAGTTTTATGAAAGAAAGAGGGATAAGCATTGCTTACATGTCTCCACCAAGCTGGCCGCGGAAATAGGAACACTTTCTAATGCAGGTGACTACGTTAAATTCCCCCCAAATTATTCTTAGAGTTAAGGTCGGTATTAAGTTTAAAATCTAGGGGTTAATTTGCTGGTTGTTACATGGCACCAAAGCCACTTGCATTACGGGATGGGGTGTTCCTTTTTCCCGTGTGTTATCCAGGTAAGGATATAATAACTACTCGCCGGGGAAGCTCATACTCTTTTCTGCACTGTGCGAGCCTCACGCACTGGCGACTCACAACCATCTATGCGTGAATCGCCACAGTACAGTTTAGACGTTAACATGTCCTCTTAAATGGGTTTGTTAGTGATGCAGTGAAGTGTCCCCGTCTTAAGCAACTGTGTGGGGAATATCCTACTTTCGGGAGCAAACTCCTCTAATTAATAATAATAATTTTATTGGGCACTCCATACTCGCGTCATCTCTCCGAACTCCCGTGAAAATGGACTTCCTGTCGATCCTATGTAATAATGCAATTTTCACTAGGTTATAAAAATAAATCCCCCCACTAAGCATACAGCCTCAGTGACCAGAACTAATGAGGCTGTCTCATTAACGGCGCTCCAGCGAGTAGCACTTCTCAGCTCCTATACTAGATCATCTCACCTATGGGTGTTGTCTAAATTTACTTGATCTAGTCGTGGAAAACTCGGTGACCTCGGTGGGATTCGAAACCACGACAATAAGGGTAAGGCTGTCTCGGCGGCCGAGTTTTTCACCAGTGAATCAAAGTAATTATTCAAATCTGCCAAAATCCGCCACTAATTAATTATACCTGGTAGTCATCTGGTGGATTCTAGATTGATTGTTTGGGAAATCTTGCTTAGGAAGTTAGCTTACTGTATCAGAATTGGTGGATTCCATGCGTTGCAACAGGCTGGACGGGTAAGTTAACCAAATTGTGATTAAACTCACAGTTCCCGATGGTGGGCCTCGTAGCTCAGTTGGCTAGAACGGTCGCTGGTCTCAAACCTTCCCATTTGCTTGCGTGGGTTCGTATCCCACTGAGGCTGCTGAGTTTTTCACAAGTGGGTCAAACAAATTATTCAAATCTGCCGAAATCCCCTTCTAATAGTAGATATGTCCTACTCGACTCTAGAGGCAACCCTTTTCAGTCTGTCGATTTTTGTCCTGGTATTGTGATGAAAAACTTCATATGTGTAAAAGTTAGTTATATTCTATAATTTGCCAATTACCGACATCTTCCGGATTGCCCTATGCGACACCTGCTCCTTGGCTGTATGGCCTTTCTGTTTCCGAAGCCTGCCGTAAATATATGTAATGTATAACTACTTCCAGTTTAACAGTAGCAAGTATTTGTTTAATGTTATATGCGATTACACATCTCGCTGTTGTCGCTCAATCATCGAATTTTCGATTTCTGAACCCTCTTAGTTAATTTCCGGCTCTTTTGAAACTGGCTTTTTCCCTCGATAGGGTTGACCCGAAATAGGTCAGTTATGATTAGTGTGGAGAAGGTTGTTGAATGCGTCGTTTGGCTTTTTTCTGGAAGGCTGTTCGAACACTGAGTGGCACGGATGACGCAAGCCCTTTAAAAGGACCTTTTAATTTATATTTTTTCCGGAGTGGTATATCGCACAGTAAGTATTTTTTTGGGGATACTACTCCTTGGACCATGGGACCGGATTACAAGCCTTCACTTGGTAATGAAAGCATGTGTACTCGAGACCGCTGAAAAATAGATATCTTTTTTTGAGACTGCTAGTATCATAAAATCGTCGAGCTTTCAATGAGCTTCCCACCGGCTACTTACGGGTTTATATTCATAATTTTACCAAAGATCGCTAACTCTAACCACTCAGTGAAGCGTCTCACACGTTGTTATTGTCACTTAAATGCCTTTAATGATGCATTCGATGATTATGGCACCTCGTCATAATAGCCTATCTTGTCACTAGAGTCATCCACCATTTAAGTTTTATGTCTTTCTATAGTTATACCAACACAGAAATTAGTGGATTCACGATTCCCTATAACCCGTGAACTGATACGTTATTAGAAGGTGACTTTATTCGTCGAGTATAAAGTTACGCCGTCAGATGTAACGTGAATAAAAATCAGTGGCGTGCTGTAGGTCCGTGTATAACCAAGTTCAGGCCCTATTATAAGTTCTTAAGTCGTAAGGGACGGGGATAACCGCATTAGCTACTCGCCAAACATAGCTAGATGGCGACTAAATTGTTGAAAGCACGCGAATAGTTGCGGGTGTGGCGCCTGTCGAGTATGAAGCCACACCTATTCTCGCCAAGCACATTTTAGTCTGGTATTATACATGGATAGATTTTCGGCAGTAAATTCTTTGAATATGACGAGCCTACCGAGTTCTGTGAAACATCAGCAAAAGCATAAACCTGTTCCAGTGATCGACTTCAGTTTCTCAAATGGTCATCCGGAACTGGCGCCTTCGTAAACACGTAGCTGTTTTCCGTGGGAGAGGGGCGATCTTGGACCATGAATAATTTAGAAAGAGCCATTGCCCAAAGGAATAAAGGAATTATTTTGGCTGCTTGAGGCACTTTAAGCCACAGCTGCTGAATTAATCTCACTCACCTTTCGTCAGCGGGACTATAGATGACGTGCAGAGGTCGACCTGACGTGGAGCTCCCATCTACTGCATGTCGTGTGCAAGCATCCACAGACCACGCATTGTCTGTCGTTGCCAACATTGACGTGCATCAGCGCATAATTTTCGTACGAGGAATGAGTGGTGTTCTGCATTGTATGCCCCATCCGTTACACTCTTCTTCATAGCCTCGAACCGCAAACGCTGGCCAGCTTCAGACATGCTGGATGTGATGGTGCAGTCAGGGCTCCTCCTGAACCAGCATACTGAGCAGTGTGGCATGTTGAAAGAAATCGTTTTTGATCTGGCGGTGTACCGCAGTCTCTTCGTGGCCTTCCGAGAAACTTTCATCCGTTTTTATGGTGGTTTGTCCCACCTGCTGAAACTGCGCAACTTTTATGCTAACCTTGATTAATTTAAAAGTATTTGAGGGACTTCTTCAAAATGTATTTTTATAATCGTCATGCAAAAGTTGCTTGGGCATAGGTGGGTGCTCTACTGACACTGAACCTGCTCCAGCTTAGTATGAATTAAAAATATTTGCAGGATCTGGTCGTTTGGGATGCTTTCTTGTAACTTCACCTTTAGTTTTAATCGCAAGGGGCCAGTTCTACAAATTCTCAGTTTTGTGTTGCAGAGGGAGCCACGATAATTTCACACTCAGCATTGCAACCTGCCGAAGGCCTAGCCTGCTCTGAAGTTTGGGTTGAAATTCCGTCGTCGCAGTTTAAATTTATTGCGATGGCGTTTTCCAGGCACTCGAAGTTCACCACCGTTAGACGTTCTTCCACTTTAGTCGGTATGGTTTCAGGTTCACGACGGCCACATTCACATCAGAAGTCCGCGTGAGGTGTGGCACAACATCTGTTGTTGCAACTTGCAATGTGTAGTGGATTGATTTTGGTTGCGAGATAAGAAGGCTTCAGAAAACTGCCTCTTATGCGCGCAGCACAGGATTCTCTATGTGTATGGCAACCACCACCCTCATCGCAAGCATGCTTTGGCACTACAACTTCAATCGGCTTACCCAATACCTATGCACCACTCAAGAGAGCTCCTTTGGTGCTCACTCGATAACCAACGACACGAATCTTGTCACGCACGGACTAGACTACACTGGTGATATCAACATTTTTTACAAAAGCGCATCGTTTGGTCTATATAACGTGTTCCACAGAAACAAGTAAGGAGTAAATGCACGTGGATGATGTTGAGGGGGCCTCTGTCATTTTCTTGGTGACCGGTACTTTGGTAAAAGCTGACTATGAGTTTGTCTGTTAGGATACGTACCCAGCGTAGTCTACTTTGGTAGCGGCGGCTTACGCACTTTGCAAATTTTTGAAGAGGGAGACTTGAAAAGAGTTGTTTCTTTTGAACGTGATCCAGCCCCAATCTTTTAGTCGGTAGGCGCTCACCGATGGGACTACAGGACTCTCGAGTCCCGCTGTGCCTTTGCTCACGCTCGAGAATGCCGCCAGCAGCCGCCCAATGGCATTAGGGCATGTAGAACAGCTACTGACCGACAAAGACAATGGAGACTGGAATGACCGTTTCTGGTTTATCTACCGTCATCAACCAGCCACACCCAACCCTAGGTGTTGCAACGCTAGAGGCTCGAACTTGCCACCTGCTGGTTAGAAGTTAAATGCTCTGCCCACTGCGCAACGAGCTCGTTATATCGCCGGTTTCTATCGGGAATATTAACTAAACCTCTGAATGAATATTGGGTATCGCTTTTCCTTAAGCACTTTCTTATGGACCAGGCTGTACTTTAAGACTTTGCTTCCACTTGAAGAAGGCCATAAACTTTGCATATCGTCTTAGTTTTCCATTAATATGGCTTTCATGGGGTCCGCGGAGATTAAAGAAAAATGGTTTCGTCAATGTGTATAGATTTTATTATTGGAAGCCCACGCATCCAATCTCCGCGATGTTAGCATAGGATCTTGGAGTTGTCTGAACATTCGCGTGGTCATTTCCGGTTATTCGAACTTCATAAAGTGTGTACGTGCTACGCTTTCGACCACACGGCCTTCCAGTGGGTAAACCGAACAAATGCTACTTGCCTACCCCCTACATTTTTCCCGTTCTCCAAAATGCCCTTCTATATTCGTTCCTAATTCACGCTTTATAGTGGAAGATCCCACGGGAATGACCAGAGCCAAGGAAATTGACGTCGTACATACCTCCCTCCTCATAGCTCAAGTGACTACTACGGTAGTAGTCACTTCCATCGAGAACGAGAGAATGCCCATTGGACACAGATGAACGTTAAATCTTAACTAGGCAGCCACAGTCCTGGTCGACTTAGTTGAATGTTAAACCAATCAAAAAACTTATCCATCATCTAGAGCCTAGTACTGAATCGATGTAACCCGAGCTACCTGCCAATTTTATGCCTGAAAACTTACCTTAGGAAGGAGGTTAAGTTGGAGACCATTGAATAAGTAAACTGTAGAATTGCAGATACGCTGTCTCTAATTGGGCTCTGCCATGTCTTGTGTAGTAAGCGTTCCACGAGCTCCCCAACGTGCCAGTTACAATGCACTAAGTTAACTGTCAAATGTCTCTAAAACTGAGAGGGACAATCAGCACTTCATAATCGAAGCGCTTAGTCCCTCTTTCTCACGAAGGGTAACCCAAACAACTAGGTGGGTAGTAATAGGACCAAGAAATGAGTTTTAATTCGTTTGA
>WEDG01002778.1:35000-53643 GCA_017591395.1 Schistocephalus solidus | reverse complement strand
TGTTCCGTTGTGATGGATTATAACGTAGAGGAGGAAGCGTTGCGATTTATGCATTAAATGAAATTTCATGCTTCCAGCAAGAAATATCCGATTTAATACCACGAAATTTTGAACTAATTTCATGTAATATTAGTGTCAAACAATTACCGACACTTCACCTGTGCTTTGTCTATCGACCTCCTAGCTCGGATGAAAGCGCCGACATAGAACCTTTTATTGCACTGAAGTTCTTTTGTAAGAGGTAGAACATACTACTTCTGAGTGACCTTAACGCTCCAGGAATATGCTGTAAGATCCCAGTAGCAAACGCTCCATAAACATCATTCAATCATAAGCTACTAAAGTTTTCTCAAAACGAACACATTGTTCAACACAACCGCAACCATGGTTCACATTCAACGCTAAATTTTATGGGAACTATACATAATCTGCCTCGTAGCATCTACAAGGCTGTCATTTTACTTAAAACGAAATGCATACAGGACGTAGTTTGTAGCGGCATCCTCAACGGTAAGGGAAGACCAACAGCGTTAACTAACCAAACGGGCTACCTTTTGTAGGAGGCAAATCGTTGTCTCAGACTAGTTGAATGGTACCAAAGACTGAAGACAACAGCGCATAAAACTTACAACTGACATAAGCGGACCAAGAGCATAAAAACCCACCTTGGAAGATAGGTCTGTTCATGGTGGCCATACGAGGGCAATAGTGTCGGCCGGGGTAGCCCTGAATGTGAACTTCCAGCGGTACCGGCCGGACAGAAGGTCGGAAGTTGAAGAGCCCACGTCCACAGAGGCCGCTCTGTCCCTGGTCGGGAGCGCTTTCAGGAGAGAGGGGGACGCGTAACCAGGCGGCCATGTCGACAGCGTTGGCGAGGGCCGTCGAGAGACCGACAATGCGTACCGCTTGGTTCAGCTGGTTGGCGATGAAGTTGGCGCGAGACACAATAACCTGACAGCGTGTATATAAACAGGCACATGCTTAGGATACCGTTCTGAAAGCACGCGGGTCGAGTTCACCAACAGTAACTTATGAAATGTCCGAACACTGTCAAGATAGTTCGCTTTATAACACTCTCATATGACGATACACATCTGTGGTCTAGTCTGACAGATTTTCAGCCATATAACTCAAACGGTAGCGTTTCTATATTTGAAATGTTTAGAAACTAGCTAGGGACCTGGTTCAACCCTCAGCAGCACTTGTCATATCCTCTTTTCCACGGATGTCAACTGTCGACTCCGAGTGACTTTACCTGCCTGTCCTAATAGCCTAGCCTGTACGGATCTGAGCTTTGTGCGTAGCACCGGGTACGCGGGATGCTGGTCTATGGTCCAATTAAATGTGCGCGCCAGTCGACGACCATCTTTAGAGTGTGAATCCAGGCATCATATCATTGCCTCGGCCCAGCACCCTCGCTTTCTCAAAAACGAAACTGTGGTTCGGCTGTTACATGTGGTCATAGATCATAGACAGTTTATCCTGACCATTGATGACAAACTGGAGACCGAGCAATCTCGTTCGAAGACGTTTGTCAGTTCAATAGAAATGGTTCGGAAGCAAATGGAAATGCGGCCACATGCTGGGTGCTCATGAAGGGGACGATACGCCCAGTGCTAGTTGCCTTGCGGTAGAACGTGGCATTCTTCCCCACATCTATCCGCTTTGTAACATCTACGTCAAGGGCAACTGATTGTTGACTTCTTTCGTAGTAAAATGAATATAGAGAGAGGAGGAAAAGAGAGAGAGAGAGAGTATTTAAAAGTACCTTGTATACTTGCGCTGCCCCTCTTTTGGTAACGACGAATGCGCCATCGACGTATCAGGCCCAAATATTCGGGGAGTACGAGCTGAAACCCGACCGCTGGAGCCACGCCCGATAGAGGTGAGACTATCGGCGTCCCATCGTTTATCTGTAAAGCTGGTACTTGAGTGCGAAGAAGGCATTAAGTCAGTCAGCGTGACGGGTTCAACGTGGTGGGAGTGAGGAAGCCGGCAATCCTTGTGCACCGAGCTCAGGGGTGGCGTTTTGTTCTTGGCACACATTGTCTGCATACACACAGTAATCATCTCTGCATTACCGGCATTGGGGGTCGAGGTGCTCAAAATTTAGCGGTAATCGCTCCCTATTCGCACTAACTGCACTCGGTGCCCTGGTTGGCTGCCAATCTTGTTTTTACGCCTTTTGGCAAGGTTTAGGCGTCTGTCGGCATGGTGGTTGATGTGCCTCAGTTGGAACTGCGTGTGTGACTAAGAGTCACCTGTACGTGGCCTAATTAGCATTTGGCCTAGATTTGCGCCAGCACTTTCGCTCAGTGAGACGCTTCGATAGTATTTGGTAGGCTACAAGAAAGGCCAGATAACGGTCGACTGAATGCCCTGGATTGATTTGCCTCGAAACTGAACTTCAGCATGCTGGACGGTGGACGTGTGGCCGCAGTGGGCGTAGCGATTCGTCACCAGATATAATGGACCCATCCAACTCCTTGCCCTCCAGTGTGTAGTCCTTTGTTAATCTCGCCCATGTAGACGAATTAGCAGGCGTTACACCGGACCTAGCAGATGACGTTTAGGGAGGCCTTCCGGCTCAATATGAAATTTCGAACTGTTGGCTACAGCATGCAGAGGCTCCTGCTTCTAGAAAAACGATTGCCTCAAAAGTGTCGCAATGTGTTGGTTGTTGTCTCGAAGAAATTCAAAGAGGCCTATACTAATGCATTTCGATTATTTACGTGAGGCCAGTTTCGAGACCGGAAGTAACGGTGCGCCTAAAGCCGTGGCTTGGAAGGTTGCCAACTGACGGGATAACTCGGACCGCGTGGTAAGCCTGATGTGTGTTTTGTGTGGAGTGGCTGGCTGGCGGACTGAGAGTCAGGCTGCAATGGCTCCTTCTTAATGTGGCCTTTATGGCACTCCCACTTCGTGCGATCTGAGCCAGGTGTGGTGGCACGCCCAGGGGCGGCTCCGGCCGCGCCAGTCACTTGCGTCCTCTCCCATCTCCGGTCTTCTTGACTCTGTCTTGACACCGGGCTCATGTGGGGGAGGAGAGAGAGTGCGGTAGCTGCAGCACAAGGCTACTATCACTTAAAACTAATTCACGCGCAAGTCACCGTCCCTGCACCACCCTTCCGTGGAGCATACGGTGGACATCGTCGAAATCGAAGGTCGAACTATCGTTTTGCCTAACCGAACCTCGCCTTGCCGTGTTGGCGGAATTCAGAGGATACCTGCTGGTCATAAAGAAGTGCTGGAGGTAATGGAGTTCTGGCATTTTTCCGGTTGGCCACCATGTGTTTCTGTTTTTTATCGGTAGACAGTTCGCACACGACTGATTTTAACACTACGGGTGCTTACTGTGTTAACTTACGATTTGGCACATATAAGTAGCCTTTCTATTCGCAGCCATTTTTAGACGCACGTTGAGTTCTCCATTGAAGATACGAAAAAATGAGAAAACTAAAAAGTCCAAGGTTTGGCGGTATGTTCTCTCTAGATAGCGCAGTCGGTTTATAAGCAGTAACTACCGCCTGAAAGGGATTACAGTCACGGATGGGACGTCAGATTTGTTGGCTACCTGGGAGGAAAACCCCAATCAACGCGGAAGTAAGGAATGTAAAGCGCGTTCTGCTAATTCTCCATGAGAGATAAAAGTGAGAAGTTGGAGCGAGGTCCCGATATCGCAATCAACTTCAAGGTACTAATAGTGGTGTTGAGATCGGTCAACTGGCAAAATCCCCCACAGGCGCTCGGAAGGCGATCTACGCACCGTATAGGCCATTACTTTGCCCTGTGTTATAATCAAGATGACTTAAGATCAACACAGACGAAGTAGCAGACTCGACTGAAACACACACACACACACGACATTTCGACCGTCGTATTCCGACGATGTCCACCGTATGCTCCACATTATGGTGGTGCAGGGACGGTGACGGGTGTGTGGATTAGTTTTAAGTGATAGTAGCGTTGCGCTGCAGCTATCGCACTCTCTCCTCCTCCCCCACCTGAGCCCGGTGTCAAGACAGAGTCAAGAAGACCGGAGGCGGGAGAGGACGCAGGTGGCTGGCGCGGCCGGGTCCCCTTAGCCCTAGCCGCCCCTAGGCGTGCCACCGCACCTCCCATGTTCGGCCTTTGTTAGCGGAGCAAACCCCAATAACGCATTCTATTCCCTGATGTGGCCGCCTTGTCGGTCCAACGCATCAACCACGTGGCCCGTTTAGTGGGAAAAAAAACACACCTACATGATAGTTCGACCGTCGTAGTCCGACGATGTCCGCCGTATGCATCATAGAAGGGTGCTACGGGGACGGTAACACACACATACCAGCACCTAACTTTACACAAACCATTTGATTGGGGAACGCAGCCTCGTAGGCCACCCAAGATGTTAAATAAGGGCGCAATCAGAATGAGTGCCTGCAGGCTGCGATCTAGGGCTGAATAATACAAAATTACCTTGTATGATTGTTGTTGTTGGTGGTGGTGGTGGTGGTGGTGGTGGTGGTGGTGGTGGTGGTGGTGGTGGTGGTGGTGGTGATGGTGGTGGTGTTAACTCACCTCCAAGACGGGACCTCGCTCTTCGCCGACCATGTGTATCTCATCTATAATGATGAGGGCGATGTCACGGACATAGGCACGCTGACGCCACATGCGAGAGATGCCATCCCACTTCTCCGGTGTCGTCACGATCACATCCGCTCTGCGCAGGATACCGATATCGGGTGTCACGTCACCTGTTAGTTCAACAACTCTGTCAAATTTTTAAAACAAAACCCAGTTACGGTAACAGTTAAGCTGCTGAAGACCGAGGTCATCGGATAAGCCCCGAGCAAAGGAATCTGCGCGGATTACACGAAATGAGTAAAAAATACACATCGTTGAGACCACCCTGCATTTCAATAAATTAAGAAAATTGTAGATTTTTGACTGGAAAGCATTTTTTGAGCCGGAGAAGGCCTCGTAGCCCTCAGTTTACTGTACCTTTTTCCAAGCTTCTGTCCAATCTTAACCGACCAGTCGTCGACCCGTTCGCGAACTAGGGCCTTCAGCGGTGCAATGTAGATGCACTTAAAAAGAAGAGCAAAAAGGGAAGAATAAAAACGATAAAAAAAGAATCACTGTGAGACAAAAGATAATGAGATTCGCAATCGTGCAATCGAAGCCGCAGCTGGAAATGCCTGGAATGAATAAAGAAGCATAGTAGTCTGCCACAACTAGAGAGCTGACAGGCTACCTTAATGACCTTTTCGAGACGTTGACCATCTGACGCCTGCAGACAAAGAATAACCAAAAATATAAAAAGCAATCCGAATGAAGTATGTAGCTCCTATGAGATGGCGCAATTTACAGTTCGACTACTATTTAGACGGCTTGTCAAAATTTGATTGAAACCACCGAGCGGAAATTGTCGACCTGCTAAGAGGAATAGTGGTCAACCAAAGGGGCATTCCGCGGAAAGCCTAAACTCGGCTTCATTTCGAAGAGTCACAGTTGATTCGCACGAGTCTTACGCAAGCTTAACCAATCGAAATGTCGTACCGCACCTCGAACCTATCAGATGTGGAGGTTAGTTCATCGAAAATATCGTGGTTCGCAATGCGAACAGGATACGAAACGTCAATTCACCTTTTATCCGCTGACCTATACACGCGAAAGGGATGATGACATCTGTAGGCCGAGAAGTTATCAGGACAAACCTTTTTATGTGGCGCAGTATTGAAGACGCGTAGTATAGCCAACTCCGCCGCAACTGTCTTCCCCGAGCCGGTTGGTGAACCAAGCAAAATATTTACATCCTGGTGATATAGAGAATGGAAGATCTGCGTTTGGATAGGGTTGAAGTGCGTGAAATTAAAGATTCCCTCGTATTGGGGGTTCTTTAGAGCAGTAACAGGCAAGGGAGTCAGATTCAGCAAGTCTGTGAGGGATGAAAAAATAGAGCAATGAGATTATATAAGGGAGAAAATCGAAAAATAACTTTGCAGTAAAAACTAGCAAGGTATTACATTTCGGGGAACAAGCAAACTATGAGGAAACAGTAAAGTATAAGGATGATCGGCCACGCAGCATACCAGTGTGTGGAGGATCAGTCTGTGGAAGAAGGATGTTCCGGAGAATGACAGGAACAACTGATTCGGCACCTAGCCACCGATCGGGCATGCATCGAACCAGATACTGCGGTGGTATCGGTTCATGCACAGGGATAGTGAAGACTAGCTCAGCAGGTTCGCCCGACAAGGCCTAAGTATTAAATAAGATTTGTAAGTGTTACTAAAAACCTTTATCAGTAGACATGGCAATGCAATATAACCTGTTCAGGGAAAGGTAAATATGAATGTGACTAGGCAGATGAATAATGCAGGCAAAGACAAGGGACACTGGAATGGTCATTTCTCGCTTATTAGCCGTCTTCAACCAGTTATACCCAATCCAATAAGGATCCAACCCGCGACCGATTGTGACCGAAATTGCATTAAAATGTTTACCTGTTGATATTTTGGCAAAAATAAAAATCTCACCGCCTTCCTCTGCAGAGTAAATACTTCTGAGTGATAAATCATGGCCTCCTCTGGATCCTCAATCCAAATCCAGTAAAGCAGTTGTTGTCCATGCTGCGAAAGCACCCATGTAAAATCTGGTTCCAGTTTTATGTGACATCGAATTATGTTGCGAGTTATTGGCTGAGTGTCTACCAACATTCGCAGAACAGGCATAGATTGCGCCATCTCGAAAACAGTCTGTGCTCCGTTTTTCCCCTCATAACGAAGAATATCTTCTGAAAGTAGAAACGTGTGTAAAATTTATCAAATGCGTAAATTTTCAGTTGGTAAGAAGGGCTAAGCTAAGGGGTAGTAAGGGTTAAACATACTCAGTTCGTTGGGACCAAGCTCACGGATGCGGTCAACGGTGAGGCCCATTATGTCAACCCGTTCCAAAAGTCGACTTTTTCCAGAGATAGTAAGTTGCCATAACGGTGACTCGTCGTACCACATTTGGCGTTCAATCATCTGGAGGTGTGGGAGAAAATGGAAAAGGTTGAAAGAAATCCCCCCTTAATGAGTGGTTCCCTCAGCTGCTAATATTTATGTAGTAAATACGCGCGCCTACTACACAGACTTGACGCATTTTTCATAAAACAGTTTTATCGGTTCGCAAGCTGTCCCTTTTCAAGGTATTCATTGCAGATCCCAGCACAGTTAAGAGATCAGAATACTATATTCCCCTTAGGAGGCGATCCTATATCAAAATAAATACTAATGACCCAAATGTCTTCGAACGAACCAGTTATTCCGTTATGAAAACCATGGACAGTCTGAATACTACAATTTCGTAGGTTTTGTGTGACTGCAATAGAGCATGTATTGCATGGGGAATATAATGCCTGGCAAAAGGCAAAGTTATTCAAAGCAGATGAGGGTGCGGATGTTTGGATCGACACGCAACTTAACACGAAACAGCTGGCTTGGCTAATACGTGCTGTGGGAAGAGAAGAATTAAATCTCGTCTTCTAACTCGTCAGCAAAAGTCAAGCAACGCAAGCGCGAGGCCAGGTTCACTCCCACCTATAGAATTTAACGAGTAAGAACACCAATTCAGACTTTAATCGGATTCACGCATCAATTTCCATTTATTTTTTTCACGATTTTGGCAGCTTAAGTATAGCTTATAAAACACCTGGACTGATTGAATGTATAAGGGATTCGTAAATCGTAAAAGTAAGCTGTAGATACTTTCCAATGGAAAAAAAGGTAAACGCAAGTACACCTTGGAGAGACGATGCGCATTGCTGGCCACCACTGCCCATCCGCGCCGAATGGCGATTTCAAAGATGTATCGCGCCAAGCGCCCAGCGTTTTGCTGGATGTAGTTCATGTCAGAGATCAAAGAATGTGTTCTTGGCTGTTGACGGCTGATATAGGCCTGCAAGAGAACATTTATCTTCTTCCTAACGCTTGAGTCCACAGTGCCCGGGTTCTTCACGGGCACATGACAAACATTGTCCTCCAGGTCTAACAGGTCGCCCTCCTCCTCATCACGAACCTAAGGCAGATGGAAAAACATATATACTAACTACATTTAAGTAGGTAGATTTATGTTCGTGAGCATCGACGCGAGCTTAGTGCCAAAAAGTCACACGGGGAGAGGAGTACGAACCTTCATTGATGAAAACTCGTGTGCCTGGCTGATGAGCGCGAACAGGTCGGCGATGAGCATCAACGGATGCAAGCATCTTTAACCAGTGCGGCAGTCTCATACTTTATATAGTAGAGACTGGCAGTTCGTCCACGGTCTGTAGAGGCCAGTTGGCCCGTCGACTCCTCATAGCGAACCATTTCGGCCCTGTCCAGCTCAAGTGCTGCCGCCCGCAGAGCACTAGTCATGAAATGTGTGAAATCAGGGTCGTCCTGTTGATAGGAAGAAAAATCGGCGTGCGTATTATATAAAAGTCGCAATACTGTTGCAGAACACGGGGCATAATTAACCAAATTTATCGAGAGGGAGAAAGATGAAAGTGGGGTAAACGGTGTCAGAAGTGACTCCAACGAATTCCTCAATTTAAAATATCCAAGTAAAGTTTTTCTTTTGGGCTGACTTAAAAGATAATTACTTCTACGGGGGTCTTACTAACCCAAAGTAACCGTTGGTGAAAAAAATCATAATTAACCTTCGATCATCAAGTAAGTTTCTCATAAAACACAACCAGATGGTTCCAATGGCAAAGAGAAAGCAGCGGTGTTCAAAGGCATGAGCGCGTACAACATATTTTTGCGTCTACAGATGCCCACCAATCAGACTTGCAGAAAATAATCTTGAATCCCAGTCGCGCGTGATTAGTCTAAACCGCATGGCATGGGTTCCTGGCGGTAGTTGTAACTTCACTCAAAGATCAACTGAATCCGTTTGAGAACTCGAGTGGGTCAGGACCTGGTTGTGAGGATGGCCAATAAGCCAGGAATATTCATTTTGGATCATTAAAATTCCCGGGTAGTGGTCCGCACATGAGGGATTGTTACAAAGGGCAACTTAGGAAAGATATATTGCATGAGAATCCTCAGTGCAGATAAGTTAAGTGCCTTCTAAAGCATAACTCATAGCGTAGCGTGATAGATTAAGAGCGCGCCAGCTATATTATGGTAAACCTCCACGCCACAAGATCTAGGCATTTAATCAACCAATTATTAATGGTTACTAACGCATTATCAGTAAATATGGCGATTTATTTTAGCTGCTCCGCATATAATGAAGCTTGATTGGCTGCCAATCAAAAGGAAACATTATAACTAGGTGCCTTCATGTGTACTTCCGGAAAACCCAACCGGGGAACATATTCTTGTGAAATGACACGATAAGAAAGTTACAAGACTATAAAGCAAAAAGGGCTTGCCTGAAGCGCTGCAGGAGTAATCCCATAATTCAAAGGAGAACGCTGGAGTCGAACAAACAGGTACGTGTAGGAGAGCCACGTCACAGCTTCGTCTATGTTCGTTACGGTGCCTAGGGCAATCTGAGCCGGTTAACCACAAAAAAGAAAGGTTGTCAATTACCTCGGCATTGAGATGGTCGTTGATATTACTCAGCAGCTTGCTCTCTATAGCAACCTGATTGGTAATCAATCTAACATAATGGTCCAGTTTATCACGGGTTGTGATTATAGTCGCCAGACCGAAGGTATCGAACTGGGGGCGACCAGCACGACCGAATATCTGCAAGCGGTAAACCAAATGTGGTTACTGGCAAAGTATAAGTAGTAGAATATGTTTATTATGAAACCGTGCTGACCTGAACCACATCGAGAATGTCAAGATCAACAAAATCAGATTTGTCGGCGTCGTAGATCTTCGTGCCCTTAATTATCACAGCGTGCGCGGGCAGGTTAACACCCCAGGCCAGAGTGGCCGTACACACCAGGACTCGAATAACGCGATTGGAGAACAACTGCTCAACCAGCCGTCTGTCGGGCCTTAGCATACCAGCGTGGTGACAGGCGATGCCCTGGACGGCAAGTTCACGAACAGTGGCATCATGGCAGTGGGGAACCTGAACACAAAAATAAAAAGAAGGATTATAAAGCAGTTTAAAGATTTAGAGTTAAAAGACGATTACTGTACGACAACAGGTTGATCGGATACTTAGAGTTCTAGCGCCGGTTGGCAGACATGTGCACGTAGTAGAAATCAGTTTTGAGGGTCATGTTGGATGTTCTAGCTGATAGTATGTGCCAAATTTTAGAAACTCTAGTGGCTTGGATATTAAAGCCCAGTTAAGAAGATGCGATCGCTGGGACATGGCGTTTATTGGCCTGACGTTTCCAATTCTCAGTTCAATTTATTAAGGGAAAGATATGCGAACGCCCTTGAACTCCCTTTTGGTTACAAGATGGTTAAAAAGGCAGTGAAACTTCAGGAAAATTCAAAAAAGGTGGTTTACATAATAGCATGCGGAAAAAAAAGCAGCCGTTGGCTAATCGAAAAGAGTAAGCATAAACGTGTACTCACGTATGATGAGATTAACAAGAATCTCGTGAGTGTAGCATATGCAATGAGATTGGATAATAAGAGATGCTATAAAAATGGTACTGAAATATAGGAATTATTATTGTAATGATAAGAATGTGATTCATCTGGGAAATGAATAAAGAGACCTGGTGGTATTCTAGTGGGCACGGCTATACTGGTCCAGTTTTTCCTTAAAAAGCTCAACGAAAGTAGCCAGAGGCAGAGCATTCCAAGCGTCGACCACCATCTTGGCGAAGAACTTTCGTGTGTCCAATCTGGCCCCAGTCACACGTAGTTTGAGAGGATGACTTCTCAAGTTCGTGCTTTTTGCTAACTGGAAGAAGTCTCCAGGTACGAGGCAGCAGTCCCGACCGTCCATGATACGAAATGTTTGTATCAGCTCACCTCGTAGCTGCCTGTAACTCAGTGGAAATAGATCAAAATTAGCTAATAGGGTTTCATAGGATAATGAGCCCTGTCCAGTCAGAAGTTTGGTTGCACGCCTTTGAACTTTTTCAAGGATATTGAGGTCCTTCGCGGTCCAGGGTCTCCATGCTTGGATAGCAAACTCTAGTTGCAGCCGCATAACAGTTCGAAAGACTTTGGCAAAGCAGTCTTCATCAAAGACAGAGAAAGTCCGCTTGATAAGGTACAGAACTTAGATCGCAGACTTGGCTACCTTTGAACAATGCAGCGAGGGTTCAAGCGAGGTCGTGATCCACACTCTCAAGTCAGCCTGCGCGTCAACTTCTTGTAATGGTATACCATTCAGGCAGTAATCCATGAGGTGCTAGTTCTACCGACTCGTAGAATAGTGCAATTGTTCTCGTTCGAACACACCATACCAGACAGTCGCAGATAATGGTGATAAGGGCTGCAGTATTTATAGGACGCTGTTGCCAGGCCACCAATTAGCAGATTCTACATTCAGCGTAGGTGGTGGTACACTACGCGATGATTGCTCGTTAGTTCAAGCCCAAGTTCTCGATTCTGGGCAATGTGACTCGCTGTCACTGAAGCCTTTGGCCACCCACGTCCTCCCCGCGAGGTTGATTATTCAGCCTGAGTAAAGTCTCAGCATAGAATATGGAGCCGCGCGGTCATTGCGCTTATTAATCAACTGCGGGTCAGAGAAGTAATACTCCAGCAGTTCACGGTTCACGCAGTTGTCAGACCTTGCGAGAAGTTCGGCCTCTTAAAACTTGAAGGTGTGGCCTGCTCCAGTCCCGTGAGCTGCGACCCGAGATTTAACGTCCATCCTCCTCCCTGCTGCCACATGCTCGTTCATCCGCGTGAGAAGTAGCCTTCCAGTTCCTCCGACGCATTTACTTTGTCCGCAACTGCACCAGATTCGGTAAGCGACTCCAGAAGTTTCCTCTCGTGGCAGCGGCTTATTTGGCGCCTGACAGTTGCTTCTGGTTGTTTGTGAATTTCGAGTGGTGTGAGATGGCTGCTACCGACTGCTACACTCATCAAAATTTGTGGCTGGTGCTGTTTGGTCTCTCACCTTGGCTGCACTTGCAACTTTCAACGAAATTGCGTGGGTAGCCGTTTGCTCTGAGCGAAGGCTGTGCGATTCGGCAAACTTGTCTTCTAGTTCGCTGCAGTGGGTCGCAGTACGGCGACACAGCGCCCGTACGTAACTGTTTGTGGGTGGTTGATGTTGAAGTTCAATACTTGCGTAGTATGAATAGCTGTTTTAAGTTCTATTGCCAGTGGGAAGGCATGCCTGGGCAATAGAAAACCAGTAATGAGGGTTATGCTGGATGATCTAAGCTGATCTAAACAGTCACTAATAACGCCGTTCGTCGTCATGTCGATCAGTAACATGGTCTAAGGGCAGGTCTGATCAATGTTATTCACTCAAATTTCTACCAGAGCTCGCAAGCAGCTGTTTCCCGGCCTTGTTGAATAAAGTATCTTCTCAAGAAGCTCCGTAAGAGAATGAGGTAGCGTCCTAAGAGGTTAAGGGTCGAGTTGTCGACTAGGGGAAAGCGTACAAAAGATTTCTAAAGTAAACGTTTATCAGTTTTATTTCGGTTTTCCCGTGAATTGCGCCAGCCGTGGCAGTGGCAGTTCGACCGTCGATTTCGACGAGGTCCACCGTATGCTCCACACCAGGTGGTGCAGGGACGGTGACTTGCGCGTGAATTAGTTTTAAGTGATAGTAGCCTTGCGCTGCAGCTACCGCACTCTCTCCTCCTCCCCCACCTGAGCCCGGTGTCAAGACAGAGTCAAGAAGACCGGAGATGGGAGAGGGCGCATGTGGCTGGCGCGGCCGGAGCCGCCCCTGGGCGTGCCACCACACTTGGCTCGGATCGCACGGAGTGGGAGTGCCATAAAGGCCACATTAAGAAGGAGCCATTGCAGCCTGACTCTCAGTCCGCCAGTCAGCCACTCCACACAAACACACATTGGGCTGACCACGCGGTCCGAGTTATCCCATCAGTAAGCAACCTTCCAAGCCACGGCTTTAGCGCACCGTGATAGTTTCAAGCGCGTCAGATTGTTTTATAGTGAGGAAAATACGCTGAGCTCTCGACCTCACTCTCTCCCCACCCCACAATCAGACCACTGTCCGAGCCGGTCAGTTGTCTGATGCGGAAAGCAAGGCAGCTGCTGGTGACCTCCGTCTACGTGTACTACGTACACGACCTGGCCCCCAAACACAAGCACCAGGATTTCTACAGAACAGGGGGTTGAACGGCTTACATCTCACATGTGTGAGATAGCCAGAGGTCACGTTAAGAAGGAGCCATCGCAGCCTGACTTTCAGACCACCAGTCAGCCACTCCACACAACACACATTGGACTAACTGCGAGGTCTGAGTGTGGCAGTACTGGCAACATATCAGACACCCCAGAGAGCCCACATTGGGAGGATTGACGTTCTGTCGGTTGGAGGTTCCACCAAGCCCACGTGGCTATGCGAGTACGCCAGCAGGCAAACACTCAGTTAATAAGTCGGCAGACGGAGAATCACGCAAGAAGTAGGGTATGCTATGGTGCGTCTACATCACCGACTAACATTGCAACCATGGTACAACCTCAATCACATAGCTAGACATAGTTGGAATAGCAAGGCTTGCAGCGAGGTCAATGGGGTAACCAATACCTGGAGTGCTGCGATGCTGGAAGCGAGGGCTCAACTTCGGACCAGAGTAGGTGTAACTCGAGATCTCACTCTGTTGACTCGTGGGGACACATTTTAAAGCGTGCGCGTTCAATGTGCTCACATGATACATGTAACACCGCGTAACTGTTATAAGTAGCAATTATTTTCTCTACCTGCAAGACGACATGTGGGCAAGTTAATCCAGCCGAAAAGGGGTTAATTTTGAGTCCACCAAAGTACCGTGCCGCAAAATTTCGCACTAGCCGATGACATAAAAACGGTTCCGGTAGGCAGCATTTTTTGATTTCAAAAAACAATTTGGCGAGCATACGTTAGCTTTCCATAAATTCTCATCAGGCCTTTACATTTAAATCACTGTGTCATTAAGTCAAATATGCTGGTTAGTAGAACAAACTGTACGGTTGTCAGTGTGGGGGGGAGGGGGAAAGAAACAAAATTGCGGTCCGTTTTCTGAGCATAGTCAAAGGATGGGTGGCCGCCGAGACAGGTAATTAGATGCGGGTGGCTAAATTGGTGGCTTTCGGCCACGGTAATTGTGGTGCCTGTAAAAGTTCTTTTGGGCGCACAGGACCGGTTTGCGTAGCCTGATTGCCGCTGCTTCTGCCGTAGCCAACAGACGCTGTCCAAGGAATTTGAATAGGTTGAGGGGACCTTGTAAATTACCCGGAAGGCCTCTTTGGCATTTACACGATGGCCTGTGTCTACCACATGCGCGAGGATAGAGCTGTTTATGTTCTTCATCTGCCCCCTTCTTTACCATGCTGGAAGGTGTTCTCGTACTCTTTTGGACAAACGCCGGCTCGTGCGACCAATATATTCTGTCCCACAGGTGCAGGTGAAGGAATAAATGCACATTGAGGTGGTCTGGACTGGCAGTTTGTCCTTGCCCCCTCCGTATAGGATGGGAGTAGTCGAGAAAAGTACATGGGCATCAGCTGCTGGAAAGGTGCTTGACACAGCTTGGCTTAGGCGCCTTCGTAAAAGTTCACTTTCTGATGTCGTTTTGAAATGGGACCCTGATTAATAGTTTTTTCTTGTTTGCCGTTAGCAACGGCAGCTTTGGAGGTCTTGCGGTCATATTCTTAGCAATAAATCTATCTGGATATCCATTCTGTCGAAACGTGCTTTCTATAACCTTAAGCTCTTCGTCAACGCTACCGGCCGAGCAGACCCTTTTCGCCCTTTGTGTCAGACACCGCACTAAATTACGCTTAAATTACAGCGGTCCTAAACTCCCAAAGTGGGTGTATTGTCCGGACCATGTCTTCTTACGATAGACACTTCGTCGAATACTCCCGTCAGGCCTTCTACTCAGAAGCACGTCCAGGAAAGGGAGCGATACAGATTGTTCCTCTTCCAGTGTAAATTGACGGATGAGCCTGATTCATGGTATCCATTACAGCTGAAATGTCCGTTTGTTCAGATGCAACCACAAAGATATCATCCACGTAGCGCCCATAATATTTTAAACGATTTATCTGCGGACGAAGCTGTAAAGCTTCTAGCTTGCCCATGAAAATATTCGTCAGAAGTGGACCAAGGGGTGAACCCATAGCTACTCCATCTATCTGTCTGTACAAGTTGTTGTTAAATAGGAACTGTACGTTCAAGGTACATTTTAATAATAGTTCCTTGAGCGCATTCACTGGTATTCCTATATCTTGTTGGCTGGAAGTAATGAATTCACAGATATAGTTGACTGTCTCCGTGACTGGCACATTCGTAAAAAGAGACGATACATCCAGTGAAAACATCGTCATGCCATTCAGGTCGAAGTCTTTAACGCCTTCAACGAACTCAAAAGTATCTCGGTAGCTATGTGGCGCTAGCTGAGTCTGTATGGGCTTTAGTTTGTCCGCTAACCATTTTCCTATCGCATGGTATGGTGAGTTCTACATATCTAGGATGGGACGAACGGGTGTGCCATCTTTGAGGATCTTTGGTAAGCCGTACAATCGAGGTAAATGCGTACCGACGGGGCGGAGGCGCTCTAGGTCATTTTTTTTGATTTGTAGGATTATCAAACCAATTCAGACAAGAGGGTCGTTGTTGGAGAAACAGCAAACGGTTCGCGTGGTCAATGGAAGAATTTGATTCAGACCCTATGCCTATTTGTTAATGCGGCCTTAACGGCATTGTAATGAACGAAAACTGTGATAAAAGCCGTCCTCGTGTAAGCATGGTAAACGCTGTAAAAACGTGGCCATGCGTGGGACGCGTAGATAGTTTTTTGTAAGCCACTGCGCCTGGGCCCAAATTCGTAATCCTGAGCCTCGGCCCTGCCATCGGGGCCAGATGGGCGAGGGAAGAAGGAGCTATCAGTAAAAACTCATCCATGCGCAAGTCACCGTTCTGCGCCCACCTTGCGTGCAGCACACGTCTAACATCACCTTTGGCGACGGTCAAACCATCACCATACGTATTTTAGGTTGTCAAGCAGACTGAAGCAGTCGTCTACCTCTGAGGATGTTTCAAGAGATGCCCAAAAAAGCAGTGATAGAAAGAAAGAAAGAAAGAAAGAAGAAGACTTACTCGCTTGAATAGATCGACAGTGTTGGCTGCGAGGGGTTGAAAGTGCGCCATATCACCTCTCTGTGTGGCAGCGTCACGAATCCAACGGGCTGTTTTGGATGTCTCCCCTCTGGCATGTACAAAAACCATCACCTGCAACAGAACACACAAAACGACGAGCTGCAGAGGGGCCGTGTCAATCTCACGGAAACTCATAACGGCAACTTCAAATATAGGCAAATAAGGCTTGAGAGGGGGTACTTTATTTGCAGCTTTTTAAATCCACCAACTGTCTATAATAGTCAGTAATTATTCCTGCAAAATGATAGATAATAGATAAAGAAATTATCTGGCGGATCGCTACGATGCGTATTGAGGAAGGGCTGACTGGAAACTCAAAATGAGAACTATCCTCATAGGCTTAAGTTTTGGCACCTGTATGCAGACGCAAACACATAAAGTACCTGTTCATTCCTACGCAATTGTTCAATCACTTTCTGGTAACAGGCCTCATTCATAGCTTCCTCCTGACTGTGACGATTTGGAGGTGTGACGCCAAGGAAAGACATTCCCAGTGGTACTGGACGGAAACGTGAGTCAAAGTAAAAGAGACCGCGGTTGAGATTGACCCGCAAAAATTGAGCAACGTCCACGTAGTTGGGAAGTGTGGCCGACAGACCTACGATTCTGATCATCGACTGGGAGACTTCAACCTGAAGCAGGTGTATTTACGGGTAAAAACACATGCTACTATTTATTTTCAAGCAGATTGATTATTTTAATTAAACACCTGCCTGGCGAAGAGTGCGTGCGACCAAGGCTTCGATGACTGCACCACGGTCCTCATGCAGGAGATGCACCTCATCTATTATGAGCAGTTTCAGAGCTTGGACAAGAGAGGCGTCACCCGCACCCTTGCGAGAGATGACATCCCATTTCTCCGGTGTGGTCACCAACATCTGAGTATCCATTATCTCTTGTTTACTCAACTGCATATCGCCGGTACACTCGCGTACCTTAATGCCAAGAGGATTAAGGCGTTTGGAGAATGTGGCCGTCATCTCCGCGGCTAGCGCCTTCATTGGGGCCATATAAACTACCTGAAAAATAAAAGGTCAATGTACGGACACCGCACATCAAACAGTAGCAAACGACTGATGACTATACAGGGCGCAGAAGAATAACCTTGAAGGATTTGAGGTCGAGAACGAAATCCTCATTTAGATGCTCGCGTATCAGCCGGACCACGGTTAGCATCGCCGTGTTGGTTTTGCCGGCGCCAGTAGGAGCACAGATTAGAAGGTTTTCCGAAGAATTGTAGGCGGCATCGAAAACGATTGACTGAATCGGGTTCAATCTTTCGACGCCCTCGAATGCAATTCGTCCAATCTGGCAACAAAAGTGTCTTAAAAAGGATCAATAAGATCAGAGCACACACGTACATACAGATGAAAACGTAGAATTGTAGGTCGATTTATCCTAACTATCTAAGGCTTTACGAGATTGAAGAAAGTAGCTGAAGGATGACGGTCATGCGCCGAGGCCCGCGTTTTCTTCACTGAAAATAACCAAACGTGTTTTAAACTCATCTTAAATGGCCAATTTTCGATGGCTGATATGTCCGCAACTCACAATATGTCTGAAGCATTCCCCTGAAAGCATGACAGATTGGAACAGCTCCTTCTTACTGTGACCTTTGTGGCACGTTTAGTACTACGATTTCCAGACTGTCTTCTTTAAAGGGATTAGCACGTGTATGGCAAGTGAATGGGGGTTTACAGACCTTTTGTATTTTGTCTTGTCAGTGGATCACGGTGGGTGTGCAACAAGAGATTGGAGCAGAGGCTACATACGTCTGTTTCACTATAAAAGACGTGAAAAGCAAGTCACCACGGGCCGTTTTTCGTCTGAAAATGGACCAACTACCGAAGCGACTCATCTTGACAGCTTTTGTTCGAGGCCCCGTGAGGACTGTGGCACAAGATCGGCTGACATGCTAGTCTCCTGTGAAGAACGGAATCGCTACTTTTGAAGTCGATCAGATAAGGAGGTCATGAAGGACATATATCCCGAAACTTCGTAAGAAAAATGCTCGAGACCTACCCGATCCAACTGGCTGATCTCGATCACGGGCACGTTAAGGAAGTCCAAAGTGTCCTTCTTGGGAATTGGAAATTCAAAGAAGTCCCAGTCGTCCTTGTGACCAGTGGCCGTGCCTTCAGGCAGTGCCATCTAAGGGGAAAAAACCACACCTTCAAGGAAGATTATGCAAGGAAGAAGTAAGTTAAGATGGTAAATGCTCGTAAAAACATAAGCCATTAGTGTCCGGCAGGGAAAAACGTGCGCGAAAAACAGAGACATTGCAGAAAATCGAGCCGAAACAAATAAATGGACTGGTGGTGGTGGGGGTGGTGGTGGTTATCAATGCGGGTGCTTTTAAATAAGTCATCAGGGCGGGGAAGAGAAAAACCTGGTCGGCACGAGCAAAAATACGAGTCGC
>WEDG01002778.1:0-30000 GCA_017591395.1 Schistocephalus solidus | reverse complement strand
CCCTACTGGAAAAAGATAAGCCGACTCAGGTTCAATGGTGCGGCGTAGATAGTCGTACTTGGTTGCAGCATTGATTGGATTCTCGCGCTAAGACGCTTAACCGGTTTGTCACTAGATGACGCCTGAGCCTTGGTGGGGTCTCCGGAAAGAGGTCTGCAGGTAGATACATCGTCCAACGATAAGAGAACCTTTTTATCGTAGTCCGCTTTTTTCAAAATAGCCCCGTTGTTCGCGAGAAGGACGACTATAGTTTCGTCGGTTTAAAGGGTTTTCAAAACTTCCTTTCTTCGTATGGTGGTATTGAAAAAGGGTTTCCATTTTCAGGAGTTGTACAGTCTTTGTTCATCAAGGAAACAGTTTCTCCTCTGTGCGGTTCTCTGCTGATAAGGAAGCCCTAGTAGGTGCAGTCAGAAAATTTTTACATTCTGCTGTTGTAAGGACCCTTCCTCCCCCAACCCCCGAAGTTCCTCTGAGACCGATAGTACCATTAATCTGTGCATCCAACTACAAATTTTCTGAATGTTATTGCATCAGCTGCACTCATTTACAAGGAACTGTGAAACTTCCATTGAGAACTCTACAGATTACCAAAGAAATTATACGGAATCACAATTTCCGCTGATGAGATAATGGTCTTCCTTGATGGAATTTCTTTGTTCACACCTATACTGCTCTACGTAGCAAGGTTATGCACAGAAGAAACACTATAATCCCACACCAGGATGTTCCTGCGAGACCAACTTTTCATTTTAGCACAAATACTATGAACAGCTGAGAGGACCTCCTATGGGATCACCTATAACTGGCCTCCTTACCGAGGTGACAATGCAGAAACTCGAGGCCACAGCTCTCCTGCTAGTAAACCCTAAATTTTGACTGCGATATGTAGCTTATATGTTTTTTTTCGTGAGAAAGGATCATCTGGAGACCCTGCAACGCCATCAATCAACGATTCCAGGAATCAAATTCACGCTCGAGGAGGCTAACACCACACCTGATGGAAGATTACGCCCAACCGTTTACCGCAAACAAACTCACGCGGAAGTATTCCTGAGACCAATCACTCTCTTTCAGAAACAGAGTGTTTTCAGCAGTCTGTGTAATCGATAAAAAACACGTTGTTCGGACGAAGAAGGTTACCAGCTCGAACGGAATTACTTATTCGAATTATTTATCAAAATGGCTATTCTAGACATTTCGTACGCCGACACCTAAGACAACAAGAGTCAAACGAAGAGAACTCGGGCAGTTGCAATCAGACGCCAGACCTGTATACTAGAGAACTCGTCCTTACATAAAAAGTTGTCTGAAATCATTGAAAGACACCTAAGGAAGCACCAAATCTAGAAGGCACACAAACCAACGACTTTTCGCGCACAAGGATAGGGTTAACTATTTGGGCAAGAAATAAGCCGTGTTAAAGATCCAATGTAACGCATGCGATGCAGTTTATTGTGGTCAGACTCGAAACTTCGGCTTTGCGCGTATTCACGAACATCAATTGGCGGTAAAAAGGCGAGACCACCTATCTAAAGTCGTCATACATGCCCTGGACACCAGGCATATCTTCGCGTTAAACAAAACTCGCACTTGTCTTTTCAAGAAAGGCCGAGAGTTGCTCGTGGCCATGCTCTTAGACACATTATGCACCAACCTGCATATTGCGTAAGATACCGCGTATGAAAATCTGAGGAAGAGGTGGAAGAGATGTGGGCCAATCCGAACAGTATGAGACACGGCGACGGCATACTGGCTTAAACGGCATGCTATTATCGATTCTATATGTGCTCACCACATTAGCTGTTTCTTGGTGCATTTACCAGACGATAACCTGGAGAACCGGCGTCGAAAAGATACACAACAGATTATGTTTCCCAAAGGCCATATCTGACATATATATTAAAGGTAGTGGGGCGCTCACCGATCGGTTACAGGATCACTCGTCCCGTTGTGCCTTGGGGCTAACTCTCGACGCCAGCAGCCGTAAGGCAGCGAGTATATAGGCAAATAACATGACCGACGAAGACAAAGGGAGACTTGAATGGCCATTTCTCGGCTGATTAGCCGTCATCAGCCGGCCATACACCCACTGTGGTGCTGCGTCGCTCGAGCCTCGAACCCGCAGACCTTGTTGGGCAGAGGGTCAACGCTCTACCCACTGCGCCGCAAGTCCGATGCCCTTGCCGTTTCGCGACGCGGTGGGTAGAGCGTTGAACTTCTACTTAACGCTCGTCGCAATTCAGGTTTGAGCGCAGCACCTGGGGTTGGGTATCAACCGGCTGATATGGCTGCCGAAATGTTTCCAGTAAATCACAGTCTCCCCTGTCTTTGTCTGTATATTCTGCTCTATACTTAACTGCCTCCTAACGGCTGCTGGCGAATGTGGATTAGCGAAACTGGGCCCTATGGTCGATACATATTAATGTTCCCTGATCGAAAACGGCAAGACGTCGAGCTTGCGGCGCAGTGGGTAGAGGGTTGGACTTCTGCCCAACAAGGTCGCGGGTTCGAGGTTTAGCGGCGACCAGCACCGGCTGATGACGGCTTATAAGCCAGAAATGGCCATTCAAGTCTCCCTTGTCTTTGTCGGTCATGTTATTTGACACAGCTTATATATATATATATGTCACGTAAGTGCGTGACCCTTACTGGTGTGATTGGGATCTCACTCGATTTCATTCTGTCTACCCGCCAGCTGGCTTCTGGCATTAAAACGAACGTTGTGTCATAGGTACCGCGATAACGCAAACACCCGTATGTTTGATTATAGTTAGTAAACGTTTATGCAGGACCTGACAGTCTCCTTTCATCCATCAGTGGCAAGACTGCGTAAAATTGGCTAAAGCCGGGATTTTGCTCAGTAATTAACTAGGAACTACGCATTTGTCAACCTTAAATGACGTGCTCAACTTCCTTTACATCTGATTCAACATTTCAGCTCTTCCAAGGGCGTGTCCCCATGTGTGCACATAAGTACAGACATCAGGCAAGCCTGGGCAACAGCATGTAGACGTGTGCAAGGCAGTGAGGCCCAACGTGTGGTGTAGCCGATACTACCCATGGAACTATCGAGAAAAGCATGAGTGCCATGTGAATAAATAAAAACTAGATTATATATAATACTTGACATGGTTTTAGAAAGCTTAAAGCCATTACTTACTCGATCGCATCAAGGTGGTTTGACTGAGTAGCAGTTGATGCAGCAGGCCCGTTGACCAACCTTCCGTCTTCCTCCAGCATTTCGGTAAGACCAACCGACAGCAGGTCGTAGATCAAGTCGGCGTTCTGGCTGATGTAACCATTTAAGACCCGGCTAGAAGTGTCGTGAGTGATAAGATCGGTTAGGATTTGTGGGACCTTAATGTCAGAAGTAAAGGAATTAAGGCAGCGCTCCATTAGTGCGAAGAAACTGGCATTGTCAACGAAGGGCGATGATATCATTGACTTAACCAAGTTATAGAGACTGGAGATTATTTCGCTCTGCAAAGACGGTTCATTTTCGACGTGAATTTCATCAAAGACCTTTGTTGAGCGTGATTTGAACTTGTTCTTGCAACTTAAGCTGACTTAGAGGCAAGTTGTTGAGTACGGCGTCGCAACAATAGGGTCCAAGAGCTCCAAACATGTGCAGTGCACCATGAGTGTTGAGATTTTCTTCATGGGGCACACTCTCTATTCTTGGGCAAAAGGCACGTGAACAGGCCGTAAGGAAGGTTTTGATGGAAGATCGGAGAGGTGACTTCTTTTTGTTGGTTGGTTCGCTGGCTGTAAGAGCCAGTAATTGGATACGGAGATCAATGTGGCTGTTGGAAGCAATACTATCGACCGGTGGCTTTTCGTGACCCTTTGGGGGACCCACAGGGAGAGTGTAGCTTCGAAGGTCCGCGAGGAAGGTAGTTAATACCATGACGGCGGGAATCGAGAAGAAAACAAACCTATGAAGTTGGCAGGTGAAGAAAAGTAAAAAATATAATTTTTTTGGTAGGAAGGATCGGACCCAATAGAGGAATACAATTGTCCAAGGGAAAATTAGATAAATGGGACCTGTTAGCACAGAAAGAAACAAATTCGCAAAGATGCACCGACACAGAACCCAAGAAATTACTAGTGCATGCGGGGACGAGGTCCGTGGACTAGAGCCCCAAGAAGAGGTTATTTGGAGGATCTATTTTAGGTTGAGCGTATTATTGAATAAGGATGACTCTGAGGTGAACATCGCTGGCATAGACACACAGAATTGCATTGAGTTAGCTGGAAAATGATTCGTGGTGGCAACTGGGCTCTTACGACTGTCGCATTCTACATTCTGGTATGCCAGTTTCTCTCCAACTACCGAAACGGCAGGCCATCGGCGGGCAAAGTTGAGTTTGTATTCGTTTATGAACGCTTACCGATCGCTAACAGAACTCACACGTTCCACTCTGCCTTCAGACTCACTTTAGAGTCCCCGCCAGCACTCACACAGCGGCTAGTAGTAGAAAAGGGCAGATGAATATTGCCGGCCAAGAAAAGGGAGACCGGAGTGACCATTTCTGGATCATTACCAATCGTCATACCCAAGCCTAGGTGGTGCCGTCAACTGGGATGTGGAGTACAAAATACAAAAATACCTAGTTTGGGTGAGAAAATTTTCATCCACCATGATAGAAAGGACATATTATTGACAATTAAATAGATAGTCTTCCTATAGTCCACGTTAACTATGCGGATAATCGATAGTTAGAGAAGTGGTAGATCTTTGAGCGTCGAACGCAGCGAAAGAATTTCATCGGTCACTTACTAACTGCGACTGAGGAGGTTTATCGGATACGACCGCGTACGGCCAACGTCGATTTCGATCTTCTTCCCCCTCTCCCTGCGAAAATTGTACTATTCCTTGTTTAGCCCTGCACTAGCAGTTTAAATTGACGAACTTATGCGGCTATTGATCAGATTGTCCGATGATGAAACTGACGCCAAGCACGCGAAAGAACCACTGATTGAATTTTGCCTGCACTTAAATTTGTCGACCAATCACAAAATAAGCAGCAGACTGACCGTAGAGGCTAGGCATGCTGGAGTTTGCTTATCAAGGAAAGCGAAATGCATGCAAAAGTAGCACTAGTAAAATGATCACGACAGACTCGGAAGCGTCAAGTAAGGTTAGAATATTATTCATTGGTTTAAGGCAAATTTTAGAGGAAAGATCATTTCCTAGCTATTCATGTCTTTTGACTCCAAGGTGGTAGGTGAAGGTAGCAGTATATGGGAGGAAATGAGTTAAAATCATCATAAATAACGATGCAGGTTTAGCTTCGGCTTGTACGTAGATAGCTTAGTTGTGTCAAAAAGACTTATATTCGCAGTTAATTAATCACGTTGATACTAGAAGGGAACCAACGACAAAGAATAACCAACAACTGCTGGGTAACGGTGCAAATATGAATGGGAAAAAAAATTTTGTTAAACTAATGCAGACAGTCTTTGACCACCAATGAGATTTAACAATTGACGCCAGAGGTATCCAAATAATTTTAAATGGCCAATAAATTACATACCTCCGTCAGTGTCCTGCAGGCTTAGATAGTGGCAGAAATATGCGTACACTGATTTTGAAAAGGCAGACTATTTATGAACTCATTTTAACGCCCGAAATCCGCTTGAATACTTCCACCTTTTTTTGCATTTGTTAGCAGTGAACATAAAACTCAGCAATACCGTGGAAAACAACGTTGCACATTTACCAAAGACGTTTGGTCAAATCATTGCGCTGTGATTCCAAAACGGATTACTGGAGGTGGAAGACAAAACAACGGCAATAGCCCTTTCTAACTGCCATATGCCGGTGTTCACTCGGGAAAAAAAAATATTTCTCTCCTCCCACCATCCTGAACAACAACAAAAACTCAAAAATTTTCGCAATTGGAGGTGAAATTTACTTCTCGTCTACAGCCACAGGGACATGTTTTAACCGGCTGTTTCCTTCCATGTCACCCAGTCCAGATATGATGCATCCATTCGCCCTTCGAGAATACACCGACATCATGCATGAGACTGCATTACGCAATTTAAAATGTCAATTAAGGAAGGCGAACAGCCGCAATTATGGAAATTTGCCCTTATCCCCAGATATGCAAACGAGGGTCCAGGAATTGGTTGCAAAATAACCTTCATTTAGTTTAGCCTGCATTTATGTGCAAGGTCATGGAACGAAAACGTAGCATGTGTTGTGCAGTGACACTTTTGCCGTATTTTTTCATGACTTACCATTGTATATTACTCGCAGGAAAAATTCAAAAAAAAACGATTTACCAGGGCAGTCCTGTTGACGTTATCGTGTTCGACTTCAAGAAGGCGTTTGGTGGCGTCTCTCGTCTGTGGTTCAGACGTAAGGTATTGCAATTTGGAATCTAAGATTATGGTTTTTTGGATTTAAAAAGTTTCCTCTAACGCAGATTTTTAAATAATTAATGATAATGCAGAAACTATATGGGTGCCAGTAGAAACTGTTGTTTTGAAGTTTCAGTCTTAGATCATCTACCTACGTCTATATAAACACTTGCACTGGGGATGTTAACTGTGATTTTATCATGTTTTTAAATGATTTTAAAATCTGAAAAACAATATCTGCTACGTTAGTCACGTGGTAATAATTAGAATACTTTGGTAAATTGGCTCTTTGTTACTACGTGTGGCTTCTGACGGTTAATATACCCAAAGATGTAGTGGTATGCAGGTAATCTGGAGACGTTTCTCATAGCACCAGTACTATATGAAGGTGATTCCACTTAAAAGAAGCAGACATGCCCAATTATATAGGAAGCTGGACAGCTTTTAAGCGTTCAAATTGTTTGAAACAAAAGAAACATTTTCCGTAAAACTGCAAAGGCTTGTTAGATGTCAAGTCTCAATTTATTGACACATTAAATTTCTACTTCAGCTTATTGAAATTAAGGAATATAGGCTTGGAATAATTTTCCTTCTAATTTTTCCCTTTATGTCAGCATTTTTATAAGCAGCCTGTTCAAATATTTTGTGCTTATATAAAAATATTTGGGTTCACGCAAATGCGCAAGAGATGTGTCTTAGAATGACAGTCCCTTTATGGGTACTGTATTTATAACTTGCTTATCGATTCAGATCACAACTCCTAACAAGGTGCTCAAGCTCTTAAAAATTCCGGTTTTCTTACCAGAGTTGAGGCAGGGGTTTAGTTCAGTTCAGTTCAGTGCATTTGAGGAAAATAGGCTTACGCCTTTGAAATCCCTATTTGTTACATGAAAGTAGCAAGAATAAGAAGCAAATTAATGAAGTAACAGTCAAGTGAATGCAGGCAGGTTTACGTGGTACACTGATATTGTTAATGTTAAGTAGTCACATAGTCTTCATGGTACTGAAACATATGTATGTCAAGCCGATGTTTGAATGTGTACACAGACTGGGACATAACAATCGCCTCAGGTAGGTTATTCCACGGTTCCACGACACGATTGGTGAAAAAATACTTCCTCACATCCAATCTTACTTGGGGCACACTTAGTTTGAATGGATGACCTCGGAGATTTTTTGTAGTGGCAAGTTGGAAAAAGTCATCACATAGGAGGGCGCAATCCATGCCACGCACGATACGGAAGGTTTTGTATCAAGTCTCCGCGCAACTGCCTATAACTCAGAGGATAGAGCTTAAGGTTTTTTTAGACGAATCTCATATGGCAGTTCAGCTTGACCTCTTACTAATTTTGTTGCTCGCCGCTGCACCCTTTCGAGCATGCTGTAGTCCTGTTGGGTCCACGGTCGCCAGGCTTGGGGTGTATTTCCTTTCTTGTCAAAAATGCTCTGTTAGGAGTGCTAGTGACGATTATCAACTTTTGTGAATAATTTACGGTCACGAACTTAATGTTCCTGGAGTTATCTTAGATTTCGTCATATGATATTTCAATGCCTTTATCTTTCACATCACTGCCGCCTGATTGTCTAAAACTGCACGCAGAAAAACCGGATTTATATTCCAAAATTTTAAATCTATGCATATCGGTTTTTATAAACTGTATGAAAGGCCTGCTCTGTAAAACTACTCGTAAGCCGCGAAGAGTGTGCAAATGACCTCTGTTCCTGGTGCCAACGTTGGTGAGTAAAATTGCTCAAAGCTCATTCGAATTACGAAACATGGCCATTAACAATTCGACTACGGGCTATCATCGCATCTGGGGCAAAAAAGGGCAACGAGCTAGGCAACCGATACCCTTTGCAGGCACGCTGATGCAAAGCAATGGCATGACAACTACATGCTGCAACGTCCGGTCGGTCAGACAATTGTCACAATATGTGCAAATATCTGCGATGTACTTGGGACTGCCAAGTTTATAGGCAGGTAACCCAGTGACTAACTCCTATGAATACTGTAAAACCTGGACAATTCAATACACTTAGTTGAATCTGTTATTGATAAAGTGTTTCAATGTGAATCCGAAACTTCAGGTTAATAAAGCTCTTCTTGAGTGATCGTGTCTCCTTCTCCATGACAGTCGAATCTATCTTTTGGTTTAGTGGAATGCGTGGAATCTGAGCAATTTTCAGGATCTTTTCGTGAGGGCAATGGTACTGAATCAGCAGCCGACAACCGGTGAATTCTTGAAATGTCATGGAGTGACCGGTTGCAAATGCAGCCTTATCCGGCGCAGAATCCCGTTTCCGTAAAAAAGAAGGGAAATTATAATCATATCGCAATTGTGCCAACTCTTCCCGTTTCGAACAAAAGGAATCCGTGGATAGCCATTTTGCCTCCTGGCTAACCCCAATTACTGAGAAACCCTTGTAACGATTTTCCTACGGAAAAGTTTTCTCACTGCTTACTTGATCAGCTCTGTATAGCTATTCGACATTGACCGTAAACTGGTGTTAAATAAAATTAGTTTAAAAAATTAACTGAAATATGCTTTTAAATGGAATGCAGCCAAAAAATCGGATTTTGCTACCATATGTGCTGGTCGGGGTGACATATGGATGCACCCACAGACTGAGATATAATAATTTTCGTGGCCTGGTCATTTTAGTATTTCTCTTTATGGTCTAAGAATATATAATTTCTCATACATGTTCTTCCTCAGAGCAATAGGCACAATACTAAATGTGCCTCGTGGTTTTTTGAAGCAGGGATTTGCAAGTTTAATTCAATTTATTGACGGCAAGAGGCATTGGCCTTAGATCAGCCTATTTGTAACAGGACATTGAGTACGACATACAAAGTGACCATATGGGTTAAAGTAGTTATAAAACAAGTTAAAACGTCAAAATATAAGTGTGAGTTTTATGATTAAGTTTAATACGTCATCGTTGGAACTCGTTTCGGAACATACAAACTGTCAAGGTATGTTAACCTTTCCAGCGAATTTGACGTCACAACATCTGCAGGGAAGCGTTCCATGTTTTTACCATCCACCCAGAGAATTAAAACTTGCGCACTTAATGTCCCAACCAAATGCATGCGCAATTTAAACGGGTTACCTCGGAGTTTAGTTTTGGAAGTAGATACAAATGTCTTTAATAACCAGGCATCCGTTTAATACCATAATGCGGAATGTATCTAGGAGATCCCCGAACACTTGCCTATTAATACAGAGGACCAGATTTAGGTTTTTTGGGAGGGTTGCATACGGCAAGTAACTTTGATTCTTAACCACGGTGGTAGCTCTCATATAAACTCCTTCAATACTGATCTGATAGAAAACAGTCTAGGGTCTTCAGGCTTGCAGAGCGTATTCTGAATGAGGCCTCAGGGATTTTCCACAAATCTTAAGAAAGGATCCACATCAAAATCCACAAAGGTTCTTCTAATGGCGTGCAACACAGATATTGCGCACTTTGCCACTTTTAACCGATGAGTGGATTGTTTTAAGGAATTAATCGTCAGCAAACCTCCGTCATTTTGGGTTGCCACGGCTTGCAAGGCTACACCGTTGAGAAAGAAGCTTCTTCTTTTGGCGGACCCGGAGGGTTGCTTCGACGACGTATTGTACACTTTATTGACGTTGAACCACAGAAGCTAACGATGCAAACAATCCTCTAACTGAGTCAGGTTGATTTGCAGTCCATCTTCGGCAGTAGGACTACAGATCACACGCCAGATGTTTATGTCATTGACGAACATTACTGTTTCACAGCCCAAATCTCTGACACAATCGTCCTCGTATATTAGAAAATGAATGGGCCGTAGTGAATAACCCAGGAAAATCTATTCTCGACCGCAACAGAACTCGACATCTATTAGCCGATGCGCACAAACTGACGCTAGATAACGATTAGGAATTTAGACTGTTGAAGTAGTTTGCAGTTGATTCCGTTTCTATCTAGGATTTACAGCATTCTTTCATGCTCAAAGTGTCGTAGGCTTTTTGAACATCAAAATGGCGACGTGAGCCACCTGCCGATGTTCAAGATCTTATTTCCACCTCTTGAGAGATGGCAGCAAATTTGTCTGGAAGGATGTTCCTGGTAGGAATCCGTGTTGTCAGTTTGATATCGGGTTATGAGCAGCTAGAATCACACTGATTCGCAACTTATGATCCGCTCTATTACATTACTTAGGATGCACGTCAATTTTTTGAGTCTGTTATTTGTCCCCAACGCCTGTGTTCCGCTTGGGCACCGGCTTTAAATTGATATGAAGTTTACGAGTCAAATTAACTCTGAAAGAGCCTTGACAGAAGCACAACAATTTCACTGGCGTGTTCTTTAAGAAGCTTCCATTGAAACTCATTCGATCCTGGAGATTTCAATTTGTGGCCGTAAAGGATGTGAGATGAACTCTAACCACAAATTATACTTTTGTTAGGTCTACAGGAGAAGTCAATAGGATATAATAGCAATTTATTCGGAAACCAGGGCAGTTTGTTGTAAGGTCGTTGTTCACTTGTGTGGCAGAAAAAAGCGCCTGTTTGGGATCATGTCAGTGGCTGTGTGTTCTTTATACGCATGTCTGTCTGAGTGTTAATTACGTGCTTGATTCATTCACGGGATGAGTTGAGGCCTGATCACCGTGGTTCATGGGTTACTAAGCAAGCTGGCCGACACGTGACAAAGCGACAAACACGACAAAAGCACTGAAATTCAACAGTGACTATCCAAACGGTCACCAGCGCAGTTGTGTCAAGGCGTTATACCATCGCGTGGAGACGCATTGCAGTGAAACGTAAGACAAGGTTGCTGAAGTGCGGCATATATGAGGAACACTCAGAGCGAATGGCTAACAAGGCATACGTAAACGACAAGGAGACCAATTCCAAATGGCCCTATATTCTGGCGAGTTTTTGGTACAAAAAGAATGTCTTGCATGCCGTCAGTCACTTGAATGTGGCATTGCACACACTGCAACTGCAGGAAATGCATGGCATCATTTACGGGATGTGGTGCAGGTGTGGACAGAGTAACTATGTCACAGAAACTTAAAATAGTGCGCTGATTCGCAATGGTAAGACTTCTCGGGTGAAAATCAGATAAATTTAAAGTGCTCGTCTGAACTGGTTGGTATTTTCGTCAATGTTTTGGATAATTAGTCCGGCTCTCCATTTTCATAATGTTTACTGCTACTATCTGTCAGTGTTTTGATTGACAAGCTGAAATTTTCGGCCTTGAACTGATTGATTGTTCTCTCATTCGCTGCCTTAGCCTTTTAAGTGGATGTTTGTACAGCTTGACGGCCGTCGGATATGGGCAACTTCACGTCGGTCGTGGGTGCTTTTAGGTCTGCCTCGTCCGGTGGGTTTCGTCGCGGGGTCGTCTTTACTTATATACCTTAGGTCCGGTGTGACCATCCTGTCCTGGTCTTCATGCATCTAATAACGCAGGACATTGTAGGTTGTTGGAAGGTGTAGATGCATTTGCTAGAGTTCATATGTTAATATCATGCCTCAAGCGTAAGTCATTGAGCTATTGAGGTGTTTCGGCCTATGATGATCTTTCCTTGAATTTTAAAAGTGTAGCCAGTCTCCCAAATATGGGTTGCAAGCTGTGCGCTTGGGTATAGCCTCCGGGCCGCTAGTTTGTGCTCATGTAGATGGGTCCGATACTTTTTTCCATGTTTTGAGACGTAGTTGCATTCCCCATCATTGCAATATATATGGTAGATAACTGTGGATTTTTCGGTAGGGACAGTCTGTCCTTAGGTTTCATAACACGGCGACGAATTTTCGCCTGAGGGTGATGGGCTATGCCTACTCCGGCAGGATGTAACAGTCAAGAGAATGTATTTAAGACTCCTTTTACGTAGTGAATGGCCCTTCGGACTCTGGGTTGATGTTCTTATCTCCGTGCCCTGTTCATTTGGCGCTCACTTCAGTTGATAAAAGAGCTTGGGTATCCATTAGCTCAGAAGAGGTCATGAAGGTACTGTCGTTCAGCTCTTTTGACAACTGGCGTGTTGCAATGTGTTTCAACTCTTTGTAATAGAGCTTTGACACAGCTACGTTTGTGAAAACGAGGATGTTTGATGTTGAGGATAATTATTTGCTTTTTTGAATACTGCAGTTTGTAGTTGTCCATTTGCATGCCGACGGACAAGGACATTGAGGAAGGGAAGTTGGTTGTTTGTTTCAGCTTCCGTCGCGAATCGGATATGTTCGTCAACTGAGTTTGGTTCGTCTTTGTGGTGCTCAATGTGAGCTGTTTTGACAATAACGAAAGTACCATTGACATAACGAACCCAAAACTGCTGTTGGAACCTGATGATGAAACCAAGTTTTCTATACGTTTAAGAGCCAATTTAGCTATCAGGCCGGTTGGGTGAAGCTCATTTGATGCCCTTTATTTGTTCATACATTTGTCCACCAAACGTTAAGTAGGTTTTGAGGCAATGCCGTAGAAGTTAAAGCAATTGTTAGGACTTTAGGGGCTTTCCCTTCTCCTCGTAGCTTTCAGTTAGAAGTTGTCTCACAACATCAACTGGTAGTTGCTGTGGAATGGAGGTGAAGGATGAAAGGACATCAAAGGACACCATGGAGTGCTACGAAGATAGACAATGGGCCTAAGTGGTATGTTCTCCTTGTGCATTTTCGCCAAACCACAAAATCGCGCCGTTGTTTTTTTAGTTGATTTTGGCGAAAATTAATCGCTGGGTGTAGGCGCACCATTTGCTCTGAGTTTTGATAAACCTTTATTCGTTTTGTTGACGAAATTTTTCAGTTCACTGGCTGGATATGATTCATAAGATAAGTGGTCGTCTAGTTGGCTCTGTGTTTTCTTTTGGTTATCAGATTTGATCAGCACTACTGAAGAATGGCCTTTGGCAGCCGTCACAATGATTTTATCTTTATCCGCTTTAAGACTGTTTAATGCTCTCTTTTCTATTCGGCCTAGAGTTTCACAGATTTTGTTTCGCATGAGCAGCGATGATGTTTCGCGGTGGAGTAAGTCTTTGGTCACCGTGTTATGTTACCTAAGGACAGACTTCCCCTACCGAAACCTCCACAGTTTTCTAACAAATATATTGCAATGATGAGGACTGCAACTACGTCGGAAAACCTGGACGAAAGTAACAGAATCGTATATATGAGCACAAACTAGCGGCCCTGAGGCTATACCCAAGCTCACAGCTTGCAACCATATTTGGGAGACTGACTAAAATTTTAACATTCAAGGAACGATCATCATAGACCAATCAACCTCATTAGCTCAATCACTTACGCTTGAGGCATGATATTAAGATGTCGAACTCTTTCAAATGCATCTAGACTTTTCAATGGCCTATACAGTCCTGTGTCATTAGATTCATCAAGACAAGGACAGAATGGTTACACCGGACCTAAGACATATAAGTTAAGACGGCCCCGTGACGATCCCACCGAAAGAGGAGACAGACCTACAAAACCCTCGGCTGATGTGAAGTTGCCCATAGCCAACGGCCATCAAGCTGTACAAACATGCACACAAAGGCCGAGACAGCGAACGAGAGAAAAATCGATCAGTGTAAGGCCAACGATTTAAGCTTGTCATTCAAAACACTAGCCTGAGCACTTTGAAGTTTGTCAGGATATTATTCTGGACGCAGCTGCGGTTGCAGGTACCTGACGGGATCTGGCCATTTTCTCAACTTTAATGGGGCCAAAGTCCTCGCAAGAGGTCATTACGGCATGAGCCGCGAGCTGCTCCAGTCATGGTTTACAGGCACACGATTCACTGACAAGCGAAATGAACTCCTTTATCTATATTCTGTGCTGAGGCGACGCCTGACCAGTGCAATGGCACGCAAGGACCAAACCACCAACAACTTCAATGACAGTGAGTCGAATTTCCTAGTAATTATCACGCCGACTTCCAGCATTTATGATGAAATCACGGCAGGAACCGACTCGGACGTGCACGGCCAAGCTATCATCGCATCAATCATGACTCCCATCGATGATCGCGAGAAACGCCAATTTTAGTTCGCTTGTGATCGCGTGGCCTCTACGTACTTTAAGTAAAAAAAAATTGTTTTTTACGCGCCCTGGTCTCACCATCAAAAGAACGTTACAGCTGAGCTAAAATAAGGACAATGCACACTTTGGTGCGGTGCGTGAACAGCCAGATATATAGGAGAATTTAAATTTTGTTATTGCAGATAATAGGCAATTTTTCAGGTCCATCGGTGATTTATCTTTTTGACAAAAAATGTGAGCTCAAAACGAAGCAGGGAAAATACTGCGAAACGCGTGTCCCTATCACCTTAATAGTCCTCTGTCCGTGTACTGCTTCCTGGAATTTGCCTATTCACTTCTGTCAACGCTCCATTATTTTACTTACAGTGCAAATTCAAACGACAGGGCGATAATTTTCGCAGTCAAGCCGTAAACTTCCCTTATAGATCGGGGTGATGAATGCACATGGCCATTGTTCTGGGACAGTAATTTGCACAATTCGTTAGCAAGTACTTGAAAGTGAGTACAGGCATTCTATCCAGCCCAGGCGATATGGTAGCTTCAGCTGGAGGTATTCGGCCCTAACTCTGGCCGATGAAATATCTGGATAATTTACTGTTGTGGATGGGCCGGTGAAAGAGGACGATTACAAAAGAACAATGCGCGAGGAGGTATTCGCACGAGTAAAATAGGAAAGAATGGGGAAGGGGAGGAGGAGGAGGAGGAGGAGGAGAAGGAGGGAGGGAAGAAGACGAGGCGGAGGAGGAGGAGGAGGAGGAGGGGGCGGATTGGAGAGCTTGGGTTGGAAATTGACTATGGAGGAAAAAAATAAATCAAACGCAGGTTGTTATACAAAGGAGACAGCATAAATTAGAAGCCTGTGGGGATCATGAATTGGAAGAAAAGTGGAGCAGGTTTGTCCTCTAATTACCAACGCTTGTCGATATAATTGTTATGGGGTCAGTGTGCGGGTGAGAAGGGGGCCAGTATGCTTACGGCTTACCTGGGGAAGAGGAGGAGGAGGAGGAGGAGCGCGCAGGTGAACATATTTTTCATTGCCGATGCCAGTGAGCCGGTCTGCCAAACCCTCATCACACCAACCTCGAACGTGGGTTATGCAATTTTAGCGGATAACGACCCGCATGCCAGCCATCAAGCAATCAGTTAATCGTACCAGGTATGCACTAGCATAGCAGCTGTATCCTTTAAATACTGCTACGCCCTGTGTACGAATTACCCTATTTGAGGCTGTCTCTGAAGATGGGTTTGAGCTGGAATACGAAACCTCAGGCAAATAAAGTTCTTGTCCCATCGATCGCAACTTTTTCTTCTCAATCACGTTCTCTGTCAGACACAAGCTCGCAGTCACCGGGTTAATCTTACATACTTGACGATTTTGAACATGAAAGAGGATTTTGAGACACATGCAAACCCCGAACTCACGGATCCCAACACGCAGTCCTCAAATTAGCCTGCGCTGGCATTGAAACTGAAATGCTCATAAATTGTTTATTTGGCATTGTCGTCAGTTACATCCCAATCCCAGTTTGTAGGCCAAAGGTCTAGATGCGAGGCATCCTTTGCAGATGGGCTCCAGTTTTTTAAACTCAATATCATCGAAGTGTTTCATATTCATCCGGACGGTCAGTTTTTGTCAGTATCCTGGATTCGATTCGGCATGTTTACGTCGGGGAAATGAGCACACGGTTAGGCTATATTTCATATGTAGGCCAGGCGTCACATAGGTCAAGCGTTATCTCGGAAAGTCAGACCCAATCGCAAAAGCGCAAGCTGCAACTTATGAGGATTTAAGCTGATTTACTGTGCACGACTTTCATGTTTCGTTTCTCGGCAGAGTATAGGACCTCAATTGAAAACAGAGCGCATTCAGATTCGCAGTCTCGAAATCGAAAATTCGGGCCTGGCCGGGATTTGAACCCGGGACCACTCGCACCCTAAGCGAGTATCATACCCCTAGACCACCAGACCGGCCATTGACCGGTTCAGCTATTCCCTTGTAGGGGACTTGCCTGTTTCCTAGTATACGCGCCTTCCCCCGGCAAAACGCCACGTCACGTGACAATAATCCAATGCGTGTGTTGGCTGCGCGTGCGTGCATCTGGAGCCATCACGTTGGCGGCCAGCCAATCAGCTCCAGGCCTCGACCTAGTTGGCCTACCATTGGCAGTGCCTCGCTATATGACCAACTAGAATAGGATACCAGACCGACTTATTTGCAAGTTTTCGGTTTCCCAGCTACGTAGGTCTCCGATGTCCGTCTAAATGAATAACACAGCAGATGGCCGTTCATTCTTTACGTAACCCTTCAGAGGAGCATCATGTTTACATATTGTGCATTTTTTGCTGTTTAATACCTGTGATAAACACTGCTGCGTTATAATGACGCAAGTTTCCAAGTTCCACTGTATTTACAATTCTTTTTTTGGCGTAGTGCATTAGTTTCGGTAGTCTAACGTGACACTTCATACGCAAATAGGAGCAATTTTTCCCTTTTAAGTAACTTTGCGGGAAAATGCTGCACCAGAATGACCCAAGTTGCCCATTTAGATCGGTAGTGAAGCCTTCTCCACTTTCATCGAATTCAATAATATCTCTAATAGGCTCATCAGAAGGGACTTTCTTCAGCCCAATATCAGGGAGTGTTCGTTCAACCGCTCTCATGGTTGAAAGTGCCCAGATCACTTGGAAATGGAGTTCAGTGATGGGGCCTGATTGCCGGTTCAGAGCCTCTGATTGCGGAAGTCTACGCCCAAAAGTGTGTTACTATCCATGACTTTCGAAATTTCGGGATGGAGAAACTAACCTTAAATGTTAAGTGTTGGTCGTTACTGAAACATTCTAGTTGGTCAATTTTCTCATCTAGCGTTGAATCTTCTCTTGACTTAGCTAATACAAGTGGGTGACCTGCAAGTGTGGCAAAAATTGAATTCCAGATATATATCCAGATATCCTTGTCGGATATGCCTTATCAAAATAAAATATTGACTTCCCCTCAGTATTGTTTCCTTGAAATCCCGATCGTTGCAAGCATTGCCTCGATCACTCAGAACGGTGAACCTACAACATGGAGCCAATTTGGTGAAATTAATAAAGTATTCAAATTTTTCTTTCCTAGCGATCAAACCAATCACTCGGTAGATTTATTAACTGGGATTGTTTAAGGCAACATTTCGTACCAACGTGAGATCAATGGATTTTTCAGGCTTGCGCTCGTAAATTGGAATCGACGGTTGAACTGTTAACCGCTCAGCAGCAAAGGTGCCCACAAACTTGACACCTATCTCTACAATTTATCTTTACTAGCTTGTGATTTCTGAGCATTCACTGTCTGGTTGAGGTTGACCAACCTTTTAGGCTGGATTACTTTCCTTATGGCCCGCTTAACCTCAACCCTTTAAATGCCTTAAATAAATACTTCATGATGGGCCAAAGGGCCAATCACAGGGACTGTGTCACGCAACTTTGCGTCATGTTTGGTTGACGATGTCATACCGCCCTTCCTGGGTGCTCAAGACTTCCTCGTTTTCTTCTAATTTCAGTGTTCATTGACGTCGCCTTCTCCTGCTCAGAAGCGTTACCTTGGCATTGTCCTTCCTAGTGTAACTTTTACTTGAAATCTTACTTCGCAAAAGAACATTGTGTTGAACGCACAGCGGAGAGCAAATTTGTAGCAGTTAATGTACTCTTCCAGATGTGGCTCTAATAGTAATCGATAAAAAAAATCGATAGCTCGATTAAGCGGGGCACGTGATGTACTTCTACAGGGCGTGACTGTTCCTCATTAGCTGGCAATGCTCGGAATTGATGAATGCAACATCTAGGGCTAAAGGGAGGTCGGTCCTAGTGAACTTACCCTTCCGACAGTGAACATCTTCAGTCCAAATGTTACCCCTTCAGCAGATAGGACTGTCAGTGTGTAACGCCATACGATTAACGCTACCAAGTATTACACGCGGACATTAAAGGTCACAGGCTGTGCAGTTGTGAATGTATTTTTTTCAACTTCTGATATTTTGAATCACTGTCTGAGGCCGATGAACCTCCCGGGCCGGGTTACATTAGTAGCCAGGTGTGCCGTAACTTAGCTACTGACACTCTGAACCTCATAAAATACATTCCCGAAAACTGCATCAAAGGCCAAAAACCAAACCGCAGGGATTTTTCCACGCAATCTTCCGTCATGTTCCGTTAATTGTACTTCAAATCTCTCCTGTTTACTTCCATTTTAAGCGTTCATGTGCTGCCGTACAAAAGAAACGGTCAAGCCTAGTATTCCCCTGCTCAGCTTCGTCAACTTGGCAAACCATACTTGTACAATGACTAATTAGGGCACCATAAAGGGAATTTTTTCCTGTTTTTTTTTACTCAAAGGACGCAGCAGCTTTCAGAGAACTTCAGCTATTGCCTCTATGTGTGATGCGCTAGTAGGCAATAACAAAGGCTACGAAGCCATAACAAGAGGCGTCGAAGTTGGAATTTAAGACTTCGGCTACCACAACTTACAGCTTACAGTACATGTTTGGCGTACACAGCTGGATTCAAGACACCAACGGATTGAGCAAGTTCGTTGGGGTTCCATCTGGATAGTTAGGGGAGAGCTAAAAAGTAAACTGGGAAGCTGTTTCGGTCGACTACACTGTCATCCTCCATTCTTAGGTTGGTACAGACGATGAGCGCGCCACCACTGGAACAGAGTTGAATCAGCCTTTTGTCGGACGAGACTCACTCGTCTCGTAACAGATCGGTGACGGTCCATCCACCAAAGTTAATATTCCCGACAAGACAACGAGGCCGTGGCTGAATGGTTAGAGCGTTGAAATTGTAATCAGCATCTCGCAAGTGAAATGACTGTCCGACGACGGTGGAAGATGTACATCGTATGCTGTGCAGGGGCGGTTACTCACGATGGATTATAGTGAGAGTAGACATGCGATGTATCTATCTCACTCTGTGTTCCATTCCCCCAAGCTGGACCCAGTGTCAGACAGAGTCAAGAAGACCGGAGATGGGAGAGGGCGCAGGCCCACGCGCTGTGGTCCAACACCAAAAAAGAACACAACGACACCAGGGACGGTCGGCTCGGATCCCAACTGAGTGGGAGTGCCATAAAGGCCACATTAAGAAGGAGCCATTGCAGCCTGACTCTCAGCCCGCCTGACGTCCTTCGCGCACAAACACGTGCACACGTCCGACTAAGCGGTCCGAGTTATCCTGTCAGTTGGCAACCTTCCAAGCCATGGCTTTTAGTGCAACGTGAGTGTTTCAAAGCGCGTCAGATTTTTTATTGTGAGAAAAATTCGCTGAGCCGTCGACCTCATTCTCTCTCCCACGCCACAATCAGACCACTGTCAGAGTCGGTCAGTTGTCTGATGTGGTAGTGGGCGCATTGGCTGGCGGGTCAGCGTACCCTTCTTCATACGCCACGGCACGACCTGGCTCCCATAACGCACACTTCAGGATTCACTGAACCAGGGGATATGGAGGAGCCATAGCCATCTGACTCCTAGTCCATTGGTCAGCCACACAACGCACAACATACACTGAGCCTATAGCCAACTACATCATGAGCTCGTATTTTTATCCGTTTCGCTCAGGAATATTCACAATGGTAGATGGGCACTCACCAATCGGATATGGGACTCTCTCGTCCCGTTGTGTCTTGACAAATAGCTCGTAGTGCAGTGGGTTAGGGTGTTGGACTAACCAACAGGTCGCTAGTTTGAACCTCGGGTGCGGCAACACCTGATGTTGGGTATGGCTAGCTGATGACGGTTAATAAGCCAGAAATGGCCACTCCAATCTACTTTGTCTTTTTCGGGACGACTGAGTTCCGTAACCGATCGGTGAGCGCCTGCCAACAACCTACTTGAATTATTGCTACCTGCCCGCCCGAAAACGGTTTATATAGATTGGCGGAGATGTCAACTACGGTCAAATACCTAAACCCAGAACACCTTTCAGGACAGATCGCAAAGCATAAGGACAGTAACTCACACCTATCCTAATAATGTCAGTAGTAGTTTTTAAAGAAACATCCAGGGGGGTTATATAACGTGCCCTCACCGACTGTCGGCGGACACGCTGGCTGACAGTCGATGACGCTCATACACGAAGTCAAACTGGTGGAGTGAAGGTCTGAATCCATGTCGCATGCAGCAATGTGCATAATTTGGATAATCTATTTTTCAATTCATAAAAAATTCGTATTCTTCAGTTTTTTTCTTTGAAAGAGCTCCGAGTCAGGACCAGAAGAGATAACATCTGATTCAGACGATGCTAGCAGGTAGGTAGTCTTGTAGACTTATTATCGCTTCCTTATTAATTTTCTGTGTATGGATGAGTCCCAATTAGTGAATTCTAAGCACCGATGGCCTGTGTGCGTCATATGATTGGATGGAAAATGGACCTTAAAATGGGATGCGCTTAGCTGCCGCGAAAACGGCAGCTCAGTTGCTTCTAGGAATTGGGATTCCTTAAAACCTTTGGTTTTCATTAGGCCTGTTTGATTACTGATCATCCGCTTATTGAATGTATACTGTACTTCCGACATAGGTACAAGCTAAAGGCCCAGACACGTGTTTTTCGGATGTTTCTGCTGCTGCATGACGAAGCAACGAAATTTCGGTTCTGACCCTAAAAAATGTCCGGATCATCTAAATCCACATACTGCGTTTACTTATTTCAGGAATTATTTCTTTGATCATTTGCTTGTTCATGTGCGATGATACGATAACTTGAAATCGCACAGCACCGACAACTCTGCCATTTTCACGCTTGACATAGCTCTATTTCACTGCCTCTTTAGTCAAGTGCACGTACCGTATGTTGCTGACAGGTCAAATTCAAGAGACTTGGTTGCCAAATTACGACAGTCAATTTCACCAGCGACCTGCCTGCGATCTCCATGCCTCTACCTCAGTACCTGATGAATGTGAGTTAAGGCATGTTATCACAGTTTGGTGGCCATTTTGTGTCAAACAGCAATGTGGGACACGGGCAGTGATTTCTGTGTCACATTTCACGCACTCTTTCCTCCTCCCCCACCTGGGTCCGGTGTCATGACAGAGTCAAGAAGACCGGAGATGGGAGAGGACGCAGGTAGCTGGCGCGGCCAGAGCCGCCCCTGGGCGTACCACCACACCTGGCAGGGATCCCACAGATTGAGAGCCACTGTAGCCACCGGCCACTCCACTCAAACACTCACTAGGCTGACCGCAATGTTCTGATTATCCCGTCAGCTGGCAACCTTCAAGGCACTGCTTTTAGCGCACCGTGATAGTTCAAAGGATGCCAAATTGTTTATAGGGAGGAAAGTGCGCTAAGCCGCCGACCTCTCTCTCTTCTCCAAATCACATGCCACAACCCCTGTCCGGGCCGGTCAATGGATTGGTGTGGGGAATAGGAGCGGCTGCTGACACCTACTGACCTCGTCCGCGAGTACCACGTACACGACCTGGCCCACGTGACACAAGCAGCAGCATTTTACACACTACGTGTTTGAACGGCTCACATTTCACATGCGTGAGAGTGCCAGAGATCACGTTAAGCAGGGGGCCATTGCAGGCTGAATCTCAGACCACCAATCGGCCACTCCACTCAAGCACACATTTGGCTTGGCCAGGTCGTGTACGTTGTAAACATAGACGAGGTCACCAGCAGCTGCGCCCCTCTTCCGCATCAGACAACTGACCGGCTTGGACAGCGGTTTGACTGTGGGGGTGGGGGAGAGAGTGAGGTCGACAGCTCAGCGCATGTCCCTCACTATTAACAATCTGACGCGCTTGAAACTATCACGGTGCGCTAAAAGCCGTGGCTTGGAAGGTTGTCAACTGATGGGATAACTCGGACCGCGTGTTCAGCCCAACGTGTGTTTTGTGTGGAGTGGCTGACTGGCGGACTGAGGGTCAGGCTGCAATGGCTCCTTCTTAATGTGACCGTTATGGCACTCCCACTTCGTGGGATCCGAGCCAGGTGTGGTGGTACGCCCGGGGGCGGCTCCGGCCGCGCCAGTCACGTGCGTCCTCTCCCGCTTCCGGTCTTCTTGCCTCTGTCATGCCACCGGATTCAGGTGGGGGAGGAGGAGAGAGTGCAGTAGCTGCAGCGCAAGGCTACTATCACTTAAAACTAATTCACGCGCAAGTCACTATCCCTGCACCACCCTTCCGTGGAGCATACGGTGGACATCGTCGAAATCGACGGTTGAACTATCGTATATGTGGAGTGAACCCTTCTTTCCTAAACATATTTCTCTGCCCCAAATCAATTCAATATACCGAATTAACAACCTCGAGTTTGTGCTATACTGCCCTCTCAAATTTCTATCTTGAAATTTCATGACTTGGGCAACCGAAGTACATTGAGGTAGCTAGAATGCATGCAGGAATATTTTATCACCTACAGATGTAGGGATCAAAATTGCATTTTTAGTCTACAGTGTAATGAAATTAGGCCATAAATGGGCAAATACCCGATATTTCATTGTGCGCTGCACATAGGCGAATTTTAGGTAAACCTACATCCAAGTTGTGTTCGTGCATGAGTGACAGTAGCTCGAGTTCGATTGGGCCGTTTAAGCTTAATGTGCGCACCAAACTCGTCCTTCGGCCAATGAAATCAAGTCGACTTACATGAGCGCAAACCATATTAGCATCATCACCCGGCCACAGACGTGGTGTTGACCTTGACTGGCCAATAGGCAAATTGAGTGGTTGAACGGGCACCAATCACAGACGAGTGCATAGAATGGAATATCTGGTGGCCATCAGTGATTGCTTAAATAGCAAGAACGGGAACATAGTCTCATCTGCCCGGCGATAAAGCCAACTAGGAGATGGCGGCCGTTAATTTCCTGGACAATTCCGACGAGTAGTTTAATTTAATGACACATTTTTCTTCCCCGCCATAATGTAGAGCATTTTAAAACTAGTGCCTTAAATATGTGCACAGTAATTTCTCAGGGTTTTAAAAGCAAAGATTATCATTTGAATTTATAACTGTTGCTTTTTAATTTCCTCGGAAATTAATCGCTAACTTGGAATAAAGCAGTCTATTCGAAGGCTTACAGTTGTAGACTGAATGTTTATAGGAATATTTGGACTGACTTCTCTCAGTCACTGCGAGATAACCACGTAACATTCATTAAAGTGCCAACTGGTAGCCAGTAGTATATTTCGGGGTTACAGGTGGAATCATACTCACAGCCCAGACACATGTTTCACCGGTATTCTGCCGCTGTGGTAGGTATTTTTTCAACTAAAAATGCTGATAAACAGAGTCCCTTCGAAGATGTTCAGTTTGAAAATGCATGAACCACAGACGTGAACGAGGTGTAGTGTATGTATGAAATACATATTTTCTATAGTGGGCTCCGTAGTACTCTGTTATCTGGTAACCAGCACGCCGAGAAGACGGCTTGCCCAGCGCGCTCTGCAAACAGTGTTAAGTGGTGCGGATAGATAGAAAGTGAGTTGGAATAATCAGTCAGGAATAAAGCCTTGGTATTGGTTAATGGAATGTGTGATCTTTCCTGGAGCACCGGTATCCGAAATTGAACTACACATACCCCTTATCAGCATAAAACGGGTGTCTGTTAGGTTCATTCTAGTACTTCTTTGTATTTACAAACTCGTTAGTATATAGTTATCAGGCATCGCTTTCAGTGGTTTCAATATTCGATTTTTTTATCTTCGACCATTCTTCGTTTTGTGCAAACTTATTTGAAAATTGACCTTTTTGTTTCATCCCACATATTGTTAGACAGACTGAGTGTTGACCAACTCGACGATAAGGTTTATGGTTTAGCTCTATCAAAAGATGACAGTCTTGGCCGAATATATATTGCTGAATTCCCGTAGAAATTTATGATGTAAAAAACGTATGGTCGCATGTAGGCGTTGTTACTTCACCTTCGCGCAAAAAGTTACAGAGATTCACATGTTTGTTATCGGAGAATTAATTCGAAAGATTTCTGATTTGATAGTATATTAGCAACAGACGTGAATACAAAGTCGAACATGAAATGCGCGACACGATTTTCTATAATTTTATCAATGAAACTCCACTATCTAAGCAAGTAGTGTGCAGATATTATCACGACGATCGACATACTATGTCGGTAAGGGAACTTGCAAACATCTTTGCGTGAAAACCAGAGAATGAACGTTAAGCAGGTTGCCAGGTGTTGCGTTTTCATATTCGAACGGCAGTACATAGTTATAATGGAATCTAAAGGGGACGCGATAAAAGTACTGCCGTTCACGCGGAATTTCATACTTATTCGGTAATCTAACTGGAGGCCCTGGTACTGGAGACAGTGTTCAATGTGAGTCACCCTCACGCCTGACCAAGTACTCCACGTAGGTTACGTCACGTGTTTGATCTGGGTTGGATAAAACATGGGACTTGTCGATGGTTGGTTGGGACCGCTTCCGATATATCTGTAAATGCACAGACCATATAATCTTTCAAGGGGAATGTACGCTAGCGCAACGTGTGATACGTTAATCACGTTAATTGATAACCGCTCTTGTTGATGACTTTTGGAGTTGGTAAGTTGTGTGCTGTCGTGAGCACAGGTTTATTTTCATCATTTTTAATTTCGTACAGAATATTTTCCGCCCAAGCTCCTCAAATTTCTGTAGACTTTGTCTAGGGTAGAAGATGAAGTGTATCGAATATGCTGGTTTACTATTGAGAGTTTACAACGGGCAGTATAATGAACGCGCTGGTGAAGATGATAATGAGGACGACGAAGGTTGCCACAGCTAATTTTTTTATTGTTGTTATTAGCACTGATGTTAATTCCGCTGAGGATACACCTGCTCTGATTGCGAGGACGTCGGTACAAAGGTTTTTGATCTCGTTGTTGTTGTTGTTGTTGTTGTTGTTGTTGTTGTTGTTGTTGTTGTTGTTGTTGTTGTTGTTGTTGTGAAAGGGATATTGGATGTGGTGTTTTTGCTGTCATTGGTGAGATCGGGCACCTTAATGATGCAGCCTCCGGTTTCGTTTATAACACGAACGAAGAAACCGGTGTGAACGATGTCAGTGTTTACAATGAGAGGTGGGTGGAAGATTGTGCTGAAACCTATTAGCTGAAATGATATTGTTGTTACTATTATTTTTTCAGTAGTAGTGTTGACCAATTATAATTATTGGCGGATGTGCCTCGTGGATACTAAGCTATAAGGTTGGCAAGTGCGCCTTTCTGCCAAAGATGTTTTTCTCTTTAGAAGAGTAGACTTAAACATTCTGATTGGACACTGTTAGCTTAATCGCCTTTTAAAAACCCACATTTCACATCAGGATTAATTCGTCGTGTGTCGGAATGCGCCACGGACCTTTATAAAAATAGTTGGACATGTGGTCCGTCAGAGTTCCTAAAACCACTAATCTATCCTGAACTCTTTTCAACGCTCCAAAATCTAGTAACTCGATTTATCAGCATTTTTCAATCCTACTGATATCAACCAGCTACATGCGAATTACTTGAACACTCGTGCCCAACCCTTTTTCAGAAACAAACGCGCACCATGGATAGCAGATATAGGATTCGGAATATTAGGCAGCATAAAATTATGCTTGCGTTTTATCCGTTCTTTTGTTTGGGAGCTAATTACTCCAATAACTTGAAAGGCCCGTTGGATAACTGTGTCCGAGGTACTAGTTATAGTTCCATGTAGCAGGAGATCTATTATTTCGTTCGACGAAGACGAGGATGAGGTGTGCACTTCAGCGACCAGAGGATCAAGAGGCTAAAGGCTAACCAAAGGAATTTTAGAGTAAACATATCTGGAGAAGGATGTGAAGGCTCGCAAATTACAGATATATATCCTCCCATTATTATAGTACTAAAGGATGGAGGAAAGGCTAAAAGCTAGCATCTTTTTGCAAGTCGCTTCCGGGATATCTTCAACTACTAGACAGAATTTGGTATAATTAATAGAGAACATGAGTTAATAATTTACAACGGTATACTTAAAAAAGGATAATATTGCAGCTTATTTCCTACAGTAAATTGAAAACGACAAGCCGGGCATGGAATCAAACCGTGATTGCGCAAAGTTCAACCAATTCAGCCGACTGCTTATTTTGGCCAGAAAAAAATAGTATGGGACAGTCAAAATAATTTTTTAAAAACTTGGGAATACTAGAAAGTTCACTGTTACGGCCAAGAAATTTGGTAAAAGTCAACGCTTTGCTTATCTTTGAAATTTGTTCTGCGCGCCCTTGACCTTGACAGAAGCCATCTGCGGGACCACGCGTCCGGTCGATGAAGATTTTCTTGGAATTCGGAATCGTCCTCACCATTGTGGATGACTATTCATTTTTTATATCCTCTACACACATGGCACACTCACAGTCCGACTCCTGTATGCAGTCATTAACGAACAGGAGAAAGAGAGTTGGTCCGAGAACCGAACCTTGTGAGAATCCAACTCTGTGACTGTGCGCCTTGATCACTCTCCCCCTACACAGATGATTTCGGAAAGGCCAATGGGAAACTTATCGATCTATGTAAGAAGTTTGCTTCTGATACCCATCACTCTCAACTTTTACAGGAGATGCTGATGCGGGCTACTATCAATGGCCTTTCAGAAATCAATGTAGGCCACATGCACCGTATCTTTGACGTCGTCTGCCATTATCCAGCTTTATATCGTATAAATTTAAGTTTGTTACGTACAATATTCCCCTACGAAACCCGTTTTGTGCATTGAACAAGGGAATGTGGGTTTCCGAATATATCATCAACCCCTTTTTGAACATCTTCTCTATAATCTTGCAGCAGATGGAGGTCAGGTTGATGGGCCTGCAGTTGGTCACAATTGCACAAATGTCGCTTTTGTTATGTGGCCTATTTTATAGTCTGTGAGAGGAATTTCATTTTCAAAGGATTGCTGACACCGAGCGGATGGTGGTTTTGCCTGAAGCACGAAATGGCGATGTTGAAAAGCTCGTCTTATTTAAAGAACCGAAGAGGAAGAACTTGAATTCGAAGGAGACCAAGATGATTACTCAAAAATGCGTTCTAACTCGGAATAAAGCTCCTTCTTATCGATAGACGTTCAAGTGAAATCCTGTACTGGTAAAACAGGAGCCACTGCAAGATAAATTGTCAAAGTCCCCAAAATGATTTGGCCATTAACTTTAGGAATCGTTATTTGTACTGACGACAAAAGCATAGACAATCAGAATTGAATCCTTTCTGATACCGAATCTCCATCAATGAAGCTGCGCACCAAGTCATCAAAGGGCCTCCTGAGTCCACTTCTCTGACTGCAAAGGAAAGGGTCGAATATCACCTTAATCTCTTCCAAGCATACTCAACTGCCATCCTTCAGGATGAAGAATGCGTTACTGTGCACAAAGCTTTCCGTTTAACGAAAGTGGGTGTTTCACATAAGCTATTGTTACCGCGGCCTCTTAAAGTCATTCTTGAAAATGAATTTCAGACTTCGCACCTCATTAAACGGAGAACGGTTATTCGTTACTCGCACCGATGTTTTTTAGTCGGATGTCGAACCGATGGAAAGGCAAAAAATGAGAAAGCTGAGAACCGAACCGAAGAGGAGGACCAAACGGCGAAAAATTGCTCCGAATAAAGGACTGGGAAATAAAAGTAATACGCAGGTCTGTCTTCGGGCAGACCCCTAACTTCATCAAGGCTCATCCTCACCGAGACTATGGATGCTAAATACTAAGAAACCAAATGAACAGAGCTCGTATAATAAAGAAAGTGCTCCAGAACTCGTTTGACGGCCAAATATCAGACATCATATTGGGGGTAATGAACACCAGTTCGTCTCGATCAGCACTGACAGACTAAAGCATTTAATCCAATGAACTACGCAGATGTCTATATAAAGGAGTTACCCAATCTTAATATAGATTTTTCTAGACAAATGTTCAAAGTATCCTTTTGAAAATAGATAAACTCAAGGTGCTAGTCTCAAACCAAAACCCCAACGTCATTGCCATCATGATAACGTGGCTCAAAGCCGAAATCGCGAACACCGAGGTTTCGATAGAGGGATACTAGCTCCTTCGCAGTCACCCTGAAAATATAGAGGGAGGTGGGGTGGGCGTATATATAAAGATGGGAATCCTGGCAGTTGAACGAACGCATGCCCTCTTCTTTGAATTGGCTTTCCCTGGATGAAGATAAAAAATGATTGTTCACAAACCTTACAATTCTTGATGGTCTACAGACCACCGAACAGTCCTGGTACAGATGATAAGTTACTCCTTTATTTGATAAAGGAAGTAGTAATTCAGCTAGAGGTCCTTATTGTTGGAAATTTCAACGCGCCTGCAATAGACTGGATACATCCGACAGTTGACGGTGTGCCAACTACTTTCGATTTTAAGCTTATTTTTGTGCAAGAGAACGATTACTAGTTTTTTTGCATTCAGAACAGCTCCCAGAAATACTGGATGCCATCGCAGTCGAATTTGTCTTCAAGCTCAACGGAGTGCATAGCATCTGAGCCCGCAACCGGTGAATTCGTCAGCAGATAGCGAGCACCCAGCCGTGGAGGCACCCTTACCGGGTGCAGAATCCCAGTTCCTTAAAAAGACAGAAAGACTATTAACGCACTGCACTTGTGCTAATTCTTCCCTGTTTCAAACTGCTATCATCCCACGGGCAGAAGTATTTTCGCCTGAATACCAGAAAGTTCGAAAAAACACTAATAACTATAGTCCTCCATGTGTTTTTTTCACCGCTAGCCTGATTTCTTCTGATATTGTCTGTTAACTGGCATTGAGTACAATTATATAATTTAATAAAGTTAGCTAATGGACCTCACGCTCACCAAATCCTGTCGCACAGAACGAGATTTATGGAGAACAAGAGAAACAATTGCCTGGACTTAGTCTTTATGAAGGACTTCTCTAAAATTTACGAAGTGTATTTCAAAGCAACTCTTCGGTAAGAGTTAATATGCTACGCTGCAGTACGATTGATTACTTTATTCTCAACGTTAGACGGGAACGCAAGGTGAGCAATATATATATGGAAGGCTGAGTTGAATACAATGAATTAACGAAAAGATGCTCATGAATTGGAATATTTTGCTCAAGATAAATCTAGATGATGACTGGAGATCGTTTAAAGAAGATTTCAGTGGATTTGCTTCAGCGTTATTGTCCAGTGAATGTACAAAAACGACAAGTCCCTCTGCTTGGTTAACAAGGGAACTTAACAGGCATTTAAAGTCAAAAAATGAAAAAGGAACGTGGGAACGTGGGTCATTAGAACATCTCGAGGAATGTCGTTGCCAAAGAATTGCGATCAAAATTAGATGCATCAGGCAAGTAAGAACTATGAATTCAGAATTATCCAACAGGCTCGATCCCTCAAAGACCCTATAAGAACCACCAATTATCTGTTCTCCAACTTGGACAATTTGATCTTCGTCTCCACTTCACTAGGACTGTTCCGGACAATACTGTTTCAACTGCACGTACTTACTTGCTTCCTGCTCCTCTGGAATTTTTTCTCGTGCCGAAATTCGTCATAAAACGGCATCAAATTGGAATTTTCCATTGAACCAACCGATTGTTCTGAGGACAACGGCAGCCACCTCACTAACGCCAAAACCATCAGGGA